>JAUJYU010000181.1:0-16407 GCA_033995675.1 Nothrus silvestris
TATTCAGGAATACTATTGAATACTAATATCATTTACTACAGGCACACAATATTCAATTTATTTCAGTCTAGTTTTGTTTAATATATAAATAAATATTACTTACCTTAGGTATCATTTTTACACACTTATGGCAATTACTTTTCTCACATTAGTTGTAATAAAGATTTAATTTAATATGATTTTAGAGTAAATAATAAAACTCTATTATTCTAAGTCTTAACCACCATTAATGTTGAGCACAAGACTTAGAGATTGAAAATAAACAACTGAATAATACATTCGGCTAACAATCTTAACTTAACTTAGGTTAACTTTTTCAAAACCAACTAATGTCATAGCCTTTTTTCCCTTAATTATTTTTAGACTTTTGTCCCATAAGATTTTGCATTGGCGAACATCCAGGACGGGGCGAACTGATACTATCTTCATCAATTCTGACTTGACTAATGGTGATTACCGCATAGTATACCCACTAATAACAACTTAAAGTACCGGTAGGTGCTGAGCCAAAATAGAAATTAAACAAAACAACAGGTTGATATCATATTCAGACAGATTGGTTCTCAATCCTCCACTAAATATAAGTATATTTCGTGATCTATTCAACTCATTTATATTCTAATAACCTTTATTTCAGCAACAATTCAATGTTTGATAAATTTACTTTTTTTCCTTCAAATAAAATAATAAAATAATAAAATCGAAAGCTTATTAACAATTATGAAGTAAAAAACTTGAAGCGCTCACATAAGTTACCTTTCATTAAAAAGATAATTGCTTAAAAGTAATCATAAGGTTGATAATCATAAGGTAATCACGAGTAATATTCAATACTAATCATCACTTAAATATTAGTTAGCATCTAAATTATTAAATAAACTGTATGAGACTCGTAAAAGTTGTTGCAGTACAGGATATCCCAATTAATGCGTCAGTTATTAATGGCAACCAATAGTGAAACTTCTCATATTTTATTTTATCATTTTCAGATTTCTATCAATTTACATGATTCCGTTCAAATTAACTGATGGAATATAGTATTTGGCAAAATCAAATTCTTACTAAATGTGCCTAATTATATTGAATCATTGAATCGCTTCTATAGAATATATGATTTCTTATTGAAAGTTTTACAATTTGATTGATTCATTCTTTTAGAGGCGTGGGTTTCAACCTTTCTATAAATAGACTAACGAAAAAAAATCCTTTTCTACTGAAATTTTTTTTTAAAAACTTAATACTGATATAATATAGTATTTAATGCACAGTATAAGCTTTTTAATGAGAACAATTTAAAGGACCGATAATAATGGAATGTAATGATTGTAGGTATTGAAACTAATCTTTTCACTTTCCATTCATTTAAATCTATTTGTTGAGCACCATTGTTTAACTTATTATAAGATTTGAGATAATTCAAATCTTATAAAAAGAGGGGGGGGGGGGTTTGCTTTTGTGTATATTATTTTATATTATTATATCATAAATTTTAAGTTCCGTATTTTCAAAAATTCTTATTTCCTAAAGTTTTAAAGGGAAGACATTTATTTATTAGGGTTAACTCGAGATTTTACTCATTTTTAAAAATAAAGTTTGTTGAAAATTCGAAATACTCTTAATTTATCACTCTTTTTAACGCCTAGTAATATTTTTATTTTATTTATTGCATTAAACTTTAATATATGAGTTAATTATTTAAAACCGTAAATCTTAAAAAGCATAGAATAAGATTTTGATTGATTTTTTTGGTTTCACTATTGATTCAATGCATTTTTCAATAAAGTAAAGTTTACAAAGTTTAATAAACACAAATACAGACTTCGTTGTCAATTTTTAAAATTAATATAAATAAAATAAAAGGAAAATCATCTTTTCAAATAACACACATTAATTTCTAATAATTTTAAAACAATATTAAATATTGGGAAAACATTTTTTTCAAATCTTAAGTATTAATTTCTATAAGAAATGCATTTGAGATTTAAGTAATATTATGAATCCATTTTATTATATAGAACTTAAAAATAGCTTTTCTTTCAACCTTATAATTAAAAACTACACTTCAGTCGCAGGAAATAAATCAGAGCGAATTGTTTTTATTTTTAAAAACTTTGTCAAAACATTATATTTTTAAAAATTTTATCACTTTGTTTATTACTCTTTTCAATTTAACAGCAATTTTATGAATGCATTAGATTTTAATTTTAATCAATTATAAAATTTTTATTTCCACTTTCACTCCAATAAAAACATACATTTTTGAATTTCGTTGTGATTTCAATATTTAATTCGTAAGAATTATTGAATTTTTAAAAATAATACTAACATTAAAACAAACATTTTAACTATAAATTTAACAATATATCCAATTTAATGCTACCGCTGCTTACTTTGTAATATCAATTTTATTAATATAGTGTTGGAATGTATAGAGCTTTGCTTTATTCGTGCTATTATTTGTTGGCCAAAATAGAAGTTGGTTTTTATGCTTCTCTTCCATTACAGATTAGTTACGCATCTCTTTTAAGTTATTTTAACAACACTTTAAAGTTTAATTCTATTAAATGTGTTTAAATATTTTTGTCCAAAGAACAAGAGCTAAGAAAAAGATTAAAGCAAACTTTAAATCTATTTTTAAATTATTATATTTTGAAATAACGCGAAAGATTAGAATTTATTCACCACATTAAATGCAATACTTTATACACGGACACACTTTATTTTTTAGTAATACAGATTATTGTATACAGACACCAGATCTATTCCTTTCCTCTTATCTCAATAATCATTTTGATAATACTTTCAATTTTATGATAAGGTCTTTATCAAAATGTGAATCGAATATTAATTGTAAGAAAATTCAAGTCATTTAAGATTCATATTTTGATAGAGAATTAATCCATGTCTATCAACAGTAATATTGAGATAAGAGGAAAGGAATAGATCTTGTGTCTGTACATAAATTCTATTTGTATTTTTTTTATAGATTATTGCAAATTCTTGAAAATGTTACAAAATAATAAAATATTAACTGTAAAATTCTTTTGTCAGAACATTATTAAATCAATTGAAGTAATGGTGGGAAGGCTTTCTTCATTTCATTCTTATTACATTATTTCCAACCATTAATTGTTACCAAAATATGGGATCAAAAGTGAATTTTTCCTGATTTTATGACTGGAATCCCAATATCTAAACTACATATTCCACAAGGAATCGCGTATTCACTTATCGCTGGTTTGAATGCCGTTAAAGGACTTCATGTATCACTTTTTCTGGTATTAATTAATTATACATTAATGAGTACTTCGCGTCTCATATCTATCGACACTTTCTCTGTCCCGAGTCTTGTGTTAAGCAATAGAGCGAACAAATGAGGATCAGTTGTCAGTCATGACAGTCAACAGACTATGAATGGCAGTTATAATGAAACTTTGCTCTGGAATGAACTTCCGTTGGAGTTAAAGGAATAAAATTGAATTTCAATTGAAAAATATTTTTATTAATTTTCAATAATAAAAAACAAAATACAATTTTGGTAATCTTTTATGCATTTATCAAAACTATTGATTAAAAGTATTGATTTCTGCGCTTAAAAGTTAAAAATAATGGTTAACAACTTTATGTACAACTTATGTAACTTTGAAAACTTCGTTAAAGCATCAAATAAATAAGGAATGAAGTCATTAAAAATGTTTATCTCTTTATTTTATATTTTTATTATTATATTTATATTAATTATTATTATTATTAAATTTTAAAACAAATAATTATTGATTATTAATAATTGTAATATTAATTTAAATAAAGAATTGCTTACAAATAATGATTTAGTGAAACGAATATTTATTAAAAATAAGTTTTGTTAATATTAATAATTTGTAAACGTATTTACAGTATATAAAAGTTGAATTATTTGCAAATAAAAAATTATAAAAAACAAAAATTAAATTAAAACTAAAAAGAAAAACTAAAATTTGTTTGTAATCATGCAATTAAATTACATTAATTTAAAAATTATTCGGTTTTTAGTGCACTTTTAGGCCCTTCAATAATGAATGGTCTGAACGCACAATAAAGACCAGCTGTCGTCTATTTTAGATTAAAGCCATTCAGTAGTCCTGATCCGACTCCTCCTCGACCTCCTCTTCGAGCGCTTCATTACCTCCAGACGCGAGTTTTAGCAATACTTGACTCACATCTAATTCAAGAGTTTCTGCGACTGCTTTCGGATTGTTTTTATTGTTGACAATATTGTCGGCCAATTGAAAGCATTCAACAATCGGTACTTCAATGGGACGACTGGGGGTTCCGCTACTGAAATAGTTATTATCAGTATTTAAAACTTGTTGTTCTCGTCCTTCGTCTTCCTCTTCCTCTTCTTCATTATCTGTCACATTATCTAAAAATGAAATTAAATATTAATATCAATCAAATGTATTAATATATATATAAAGGCATTACTACTGGTAATAATGGTATGATTTTGTGAGACTCTAAACATTTTCCTGAGAGACAACTCTTCGACTTGTAATCGATTTTTCTGGTCTTCAATTTTGCGGAGCATATCGTCTATGAATTTTCTCTCTTCAATCAAATACCGCATTTGTCTTATTTGATCCCGTATTTCGTCCGCTCTATTCATGTCTCAATTGATTTATATTAAAAATAATTAAAACTAAAAAATTTAAATAACTTATAGTCTATTTAATAAAATGTAATAAATGTTTCTCATCATCAAAAATATCACATCCATATACATAATATTGTGTCTCACTTAACCCCCTTTTTCACTGTAACGCACATTTTCACATATATTTAATGGTTTGTCAAACATCTCATAACTACCCAATGCTTTATTTTGCGTAACTTTATATCTTTTATTATTTTAAAAGTCTATCAAATATCGATACAATGTTTACCAAATAAACGAATCATTTTCTCCACAAATCACGTGTTTATTAATTTGGCGCTCAATGTTTGCGATTGAATGACATTTTCTGCAATCGTTGAAACCTTTTATTATGTTTTCATTTATTAGTAATTATTAAACTAATAGCTATTAAATAGCATTCATTTATTCACTAATAGACGGAGTTTTAAATTTGTTTGAATTTCTTTTAATCAAATGAAACATTAATCTAATAGTAAATCAATTAAGTGTTTTATTACTTTATTTGTGTACAAGAATTCACATTATATTGCAATCAATTATTATATAATATAATAAATACTTAATTATTAATCAAATTATTATTAATTAATAAAATTGAGTGAAATGTTTGGCGAGAAAGCGGTTGAACTAATCAAATGCCTGACGCGCGACAACAATGACCCGATGCCTGCCTTTAATAGTGAATTAGTTGACAAAGTTATAGAAGAGATGTCTTCACTCAATCAACTTATCCAGAATTTTGTGTAATTTTAAAATATAAGATATTTAGTTAACATATTATAACATTAATTGCAATCAATTTAGTCTATCGAATGACGGATCAGTTGACACCACTTCAGAGGAATATCAGTCGCTATTAATTGCAACACAAATGCGTTTTTCAGCTTTACTTTGGAATAAACGCTGTCTTCTGTCATATCAGTCAGAGTCTCATATATTATATAATATAAACTTTTTGTAAACCAAATTCAGTTAATCTAATGTTTAATTAAATGCATACAAACCAAACGTCACATTTTCTATATAAATATAAATTGTGTTTTTTTTATCAATTATAATACAATATATATATTCTTGAACTTTAACTTTAATTCTTTAAAACTTTTCACACTTAAGAATTGAAACAGATTTGAGACAATTTTTGGGATAATTACTATTTATGCGGAAATACAAGTTCATTAAATTGAAAAACGAAGAGATTAGGCTTTTTTAAAAACTTTTTACTTATTTTACTCTTTAAAAGTGGACTTAAATTACATGTGAATTAATGTGAAATTTAATTATAATTTTAGTTATAATAGACTCCAGAAATTGAAACGTTTGCGTTGGGAGTTCGGCACTATTCTTCCGAATGACATCAGAAACAATGTTTCAGAAGCAGAATTGGTTTGGTTTTTAGGATATTCTAAAAATTTATCCGAATATATGAATAAACTTAATGAAGGAAAGGGTATTGATTTGACATTACATAAAAAGCCGCCTAAAAGACTATATATTCAAGTGAGACATTTGTCATTAATAGTTAACTATTATTTAACCATTAATTATTTGAATTATAATGAAATACAAATTCACTCAATGAAAGGTTCGCTGCAATACTGAATACGGAGACTTTGAATTAGACGACGGAACGACTGTCATTCTTAGTAAGGATAGTATGGTATGAATTAGAGTTTAATTAAAATTTGATTATAAAATGTGTAATGAATTGTTATCTCAATCGTAGCATTACTTGCCATTATCACAATGTGAAAAGTTAATACACGGAGGAGTATTAGAGCAAATAACAAATTAGATTTAATTTAATAAAAATGATTTTACAATTAACTTTTATATAATTAATATTCAATTAAATACTAAAACGTATAATAAATATTTACAAATGAAATTTTGGAAGCATTTATATAATAGAGATCTATATTTAAAAAATAAAATGACATGGAATTAAAATCGATAGGTTTTAAGGCAATAATACGAGGCATACGAGTTATTATACCAAAAAGGCACTAATTTAAAAAATAAATAACATTCTCATCTTAAAAGATGTGGTCACTCTTTTTTATTCATTTTTTGTTCAACAATATTGAGTAAACGATCGGAATATTGTTGAAGTAAAGTCATTGCTTGTGCCATACTTTCAGGCGGAAGACTGCAGTTTACATCTGCGTTAGGAATGTTAGTGTTTGGCTGTGTTTGGGAATGCTTTGTAACTGATTGCAAACTATTGCATGTATTCGATATATTGTTGCATAAAAATTCACGTAATCTAATATTACCAGATTCTGACGCGCGTTCAAAAATGCGAACCGCGTATTTCGATATGGAATTCAGTTCATTGACTACAAGTTGACAAAGTTCTTGTGTCACTAAATTGAGGCAAAGATTAGATTAGATTAGATTTCAAAAAAAGCTTACGATTTGTCAAATATTGTATAACATACGGGGTATTGTCGAAGGGTTGGTCATCGATAAGTCTAGTTTTTCGTTTTGGATCGAAGGCAGTGGAGGTGTTGCCCAAAGACCACTTCCAGACGAGGAGCTATTGCTGCGCAATTTGATGGGTGTCTCGCGTCCAATACTCGCTAAATTGAATTCACTCTTTGACGATCGCATATCATTACTCCAAAGTCTTCGCGTTTTTGTTGTAGGAGTCGGTCCTTCTTTTATTTGAGGAATAGTTTGAGTCGTTGACGAGCGACGGATTTGCTTTAAAATGTTCGGCTTCGGGGGAGTTCCAGGACGTGCGCGAGAAAACAATTTTTCATCAGATGATGAAGAAAGTGATTCGTCGTCAGAACTCTCTCGATGTCCACTCGAGTAAGAATTACTCGATTTTCTGAGTTGAGTCGGAGGTGCGCTCGAGCGACCGGAGTTATGAATGGGCTTTAATAATGATTGATGTGAAGTACTATTACTCCACAATCCTTTATTCTTTAATGAAATCGTTTGTGATTTAATGCTATCAATTTTGCTTAAAGTACTAATACTAGTGCTTCGGGACAAGCCTTCACTCGGATTCGATTCACTGCTTTTATTGTTTTCCCAAAGAGGAGCTGAACCTTAAATGGTTGAACATTTTTAATAATTGTGTTCAGTCAATGATACTGTTTTCACAACTGATCTATTTATTTGACAGTATTTTGGCATCATTTTTAAGCTATTAATAATTCCCATATTTAAGTTAAGCATTAATGTATTGTACGTCGACTTAAACCTTGAACCCGTATTGCTAACTACGTATTTATAAAATTGATTCGCACTTACTGTTCATATTTAGATTGAGCTGAGAGTTAGCCAAAAGTTTGGTTTGTGGCGAAAATGTCAGATCACTCAATGATATTGACCTACGAATTGCTTCTGAAGCTAAGAAGATATTTAAAAAATTAAGAAATGGATGAATAGTTTTGTAATCTATTAAAAAGAACTCACTATCGGATATCGTCATATTTTTGGCATTGGAGTCATAATTGATTTCCCTTAAATTGGCGACACTTTTAGAGTTACTCAAACCCGAGCCCTTCCATCCCAGCTATAGAACAAAAGGCACTTAAAATCTCGATAAAAAATAATTAAACGCACAAATAAACAACTTACAGTTTCGAGTTTCTTTCGCGCTTCAGTGATCGCTTTTGTGAGCTCTTCCCTCCTCTTTGAAATGGGAGGCTTTGCAATCACTGGACTCACAATACTATTCGTTTGTGGAGAACTATTACTACTATTACTATTAGAAGTAGGAGTAGATTTCGAGTGATATTTGGATGAAATACTTGAACGGTTTGGTGTCAACAATTCCGAATGACTCACTTGTTTCTCAACTGTTAAGCCATTATTGACTTTATCCAAGTTCTCAAAAGTATTTTTTAAATACTTTTCTCTTTTATCGATTCGATCCAAGTTTTCAGTACTCATATAAAGTGTGTTTTTATTGTTGGCACTCATGTCACTGTCACCTACTGTCGTACCCGAGTCTTCGTCATCGCTTTGCAACTCATTAAAGTTGGGAACACTTATAGACGGAATCACTCCTCCAAAACCACTGTAACGTTTTAATACGCTTTTAGATTTGCGTAACCTATGATTATCTGGTGATTCATTGACTTTAAATGCGTTTTCTTCTTGATATCCGATATTATCGCTGTCAGTGGTGTTGAGGTCATCGTCGTCGTCCTGAGGGAAACTTCCGCTCGCGGACGAAGAGTCGGTCGTTTGCTTAAAGCGAAGGTCTCCGTTCTTATCCGATTGGCTACTGTTGACGACTTGTTCCGTTTCATTGCTTTTATTTGTATTTTGCAATTTAGGATAAGGAATGACCGCGTCTTCATTTAAATACGATTTCACGACTAGATTTTGGCTGTTTTCCATACGTTGAGCCCAACGGCCCTTCGGCTGCAACTGCGGCTTCAATTGTTGCTCGACATCTACTTTACTGTTGGGATCGCGACTCAACTCTTCAACCATTTGCTTCTTCGCCCATAACGGCAATGATTTCAAATTGAATCGATAGAGAGCTGACGAAGAGTTATTATTAGAATTTATGGAAATCTCTTCATCATTTTCATTGCTGACATTTTGTTGCATAGGTTTAGAGACCGCGACGTTTGTATTGTCAACTAATGGCACGGCTGGCAGTCCTAACTTAGTCGCGATTGCATTAACCATTTCGACAGGTAATCGCCAAACGAATATACAGCCGTCTCCAGAAACAGAAATTAAATGCTTCCCGTTTTGGGAAAATTTCAATCCTGTCACTAGTTCTGAGTGACCACTCGTTGATGCGAGACATTCGCCTGATTGGTAGTCATATATATACATGCTTTTGTCAGTACAAGAGGTGGCTATAAAAGTGCCGCTCGGGTCGAAAGCTATTTTAATGAGAGTTCCATCATCTCCTTGCGATCCTTTGAAGTTAGACGTGTTTTTGCCACTCAACACATCATACACTCTAATCATTCTGTCCTGACATGCAGTCAAAGCATAATTTTGTTCGATATCCACTTCCATATCATAAAGCGTTGTCTTTCCGACGACATGATGTTCTCTCATAAAATTGAATGACTGTTGAGGTGTTTCGAATCCTTTTCTAAATATTAATGATTTATCTGCTCCGCAACTAATCATTTGCAAACTATTCTGTGATTTATTAGAAACAAATTTGACGGCTGTTATGGACGAAGAGTGGTCGTCCATTGTCTGCACAAAAGAATATTGTTGTTTAACATCAAATATATGGATGAGTCGGTCTCTGCTCGCAGAGGCTAAGAATGCTTTTCCACCATAGGTTTGTTCGTTGGAATATTCGAGACAAAGCACTTCCGAGTCATGCGCTTCTATTTTGCATAAGTCCTGTTGTAGTTCCAAATCAAATACACGAATATTACCGGAGCGGTCGCCTATTCAATAAATATAAACATGAGATTCGCTTTGATGAGTAATCGCCAAAGAGCGGACAATAGTTTTTTTCTTAGGGTTTTTATAATTTTAAGCGCTTAAAATATTGTGTGCTATTGTTATCTTTCGTATTGAAAAACATAAATCTTGTGCAATATTTTAAGCGCTTAATAGTATAAAAACCCTACGAAAAAAATACTGTAAGAACTTTGGTAATCGCTTACCTGAAGCCAAATGTTTGCCGTCGGGCGAAATCCGTAGCGATCGAACTCCATTCTTGCCGTCATAAGTAGTGTCCACTTTATCATTACTACCACTCGGGTTGATATCGACGTCACAAATAAAAGACAACTCGGGGTCCATATAGAGTATCTTTAATAACTCAGCACTGAATATATTCCGTTTATAAACAAAACACGAATCCTGAGACGTCTTGAGAGTATCCAAATTCCAAATACGAATTGTGTCATCACTGGAACAGGTGAGGAATGTTCCAGAAGGTAACAACTGTTTGGCACTGTTTGGCAAATTCGGATAAGTCTAAAGTAAATATTAATATGAGTACAAAATGATCCTAAATTAGTTAGAAATGGTTGAGTACTTCTATGGCCCAAATGCAACTCGAATGGTATAGAAAAGAGTGTAATTTGCCGATTTTCTTAATGTTAGTGATGGTCCAAAAATAAATACTACGATCGCCATAAATACAGGTAACCATATTATTGGATTCATCTAATGCTATTGCTATAGTATCTGCATATTTCACATTATTTGGTGCGTTCGAACCCGAACTCAAATCGCTGTCAATAATTTCATTATAAAAATTAGAGCAATCGTTCAAAACAAGCAAAGCCTTACTTTCGAGTCAATCCCTTTGCAATATCAATGCCGAGTGAATGAGGACGAGGGAGAGTACACACAAAGTGCAGATTCTTCGGATTAAAACATCTCACGATTCCTTGAGCGCAACCGACACAAATCAATTGGTCACTAATGCTTATGCAATTGGCACTTGTCGTCTATGTAAACATATTTTAAAAGTTTAAGTTCTTTTCAATCAAAATAAGGTCATATATATTGTGCAACACCCACGTGATTGGCAGTCGTGGACATTGACTTTCATTTTTAAAAATTACTAAATATTTTATAGAAAATCAAAATCAATCAAATATTTCGACTAATGTAATGTCAGAGCTATGTATGCAATAAAAACCTACTCTTAGTTCAACCCATTTGTCAAGAAGTCGTCTATTATTGAATTCACATAAAAGACCAGATTTAGTGATGGCATAAGTAGATTCAGACATATCTTTGCGACCACACTCGACATCACAGAAATAGTTATTGCGCTGATCGCCCAGTATTGCTGACCTACCCATTAATGGCAATGATTCGAATTTACTGCGTGAAGACTTGGAGTATTCGAGATACCAAAACTTCACGTGACGGTTGCCAACAGTCACGAAATAAGACCCACTGCTGGCGAAGGATAAAGCTTTCACTTTAGCAGAGACTTTGTTTGAAGCAATCTTTAGATTGTTCTTCCAGTCCCAGACATTAACAATCATGTCGTGTTGCGACCCAACAGAGACTACATATTTATTATTTGGAGAGAAGGCCTAATTGTAGCATTAAATTAAATTAATATTAGTCTCACGAAAGTCGTTGACATTGTCTCTTAATTATAAGTTTCATTCTATACTCACAACACAGTTAATTCCGAACTTATGGCCTGAAAAGGCAGCCACTTGTTCACAAGTAGAGGCGTCCCACACTCGTACATGTGGCTGATGACCACACTATTACAGCAATATTACATTAATTAAAACTATTTGCCTAAAAATGTTATTCTAAAAGCTAAAAGTCTCAAAAATGTTATTCTAAAAGCTAAAAGTCTTCAAAATCTTATTTACCTCTCCAGTGACGATATATTTTCCATCATAAGAAAATTTAGAGGCAGTGATTGGCTTTTTGGATGTATTTATTATATGAATTTGCTTGTTTTTGCGTATATTATATACCACTAAAACACATCTGTTTCAAAAATTAATTAATTGGATCAATGCATGCATAATAGAAATAATAAGTACTATACAAAACAATGTGTATTTAATGTCTGTATTTAACCGCTGTCTGCGGCCCTATATTTGATTATTGTTGTAAAGGGGTATTAACCTCAAGCCTGAGCCGCAAAGGGGTAAAATTGAACTTCAAAGAAATTACATTATTATTATTATTATTTAATGTGACGGGTTTTCTGACTTCTCTTCAATGAAAAAAATAAATTTTATATCAAAAGTAGTGAAAAAATGTAATTCTAGGTTTTGACTGAAGCGAAACCAAAATAAGATTTTCAATCGAGTGTGACTTTACTATCACTAAACTTATATAATGTGATAAAATGCGATGTGAGAGTAGGCATTACATACCCGGCCGGATAAACTACATTACTAGTCAAAGGATCGCAATCTAACGATGAATTACTCGAAACCGTTAATCCAAGAACACGCTCGAGCTTCACCTGTCACGAAAATAAATAAATTTAAATCATTTTGTTACCTATAAATTAAAATGCATTCTAATTATTTTTTCTTATTGTTTCATTGAAATGACTAAACAAGTTGTGATATAAGCCTAAAGCCAATCATAATATTTATAAGTTGTACAATAATATTCACTTAATTCAAGGCTTAAACACAAGTGTTGTTCAATCAATATTTATAGTAATTTGAAAATAAAATTAAACAATTTTCATCACAATTTTCAAAAACTAGGGCTAAAAAAGATAAATCCGTTTTCGGACTATAACTAAGTAATTGTTGAAAACTTGTTCAATAAACAGATATACTGTAATGCAAAAACTTGTAAAAATATTTGAAATCATTTCCTCCCACAGAAAAATTCTTTCGCTTCAAAGATCAACATTGAGAATACATAAAATAAATTACATCAAAATAATTAATATTCATTTTTTATCTCAATATAACAGATATATTATAAGTTCACATATAAGGTTTGATCTAATCATAGATGAACTTTAATTCAATGGAATAAATGATTAAATAGTTGTTTAAATAAAAATTAAGAAATCCATTCTTTAATGATATTTAATAAAAAGTTATTCATATTAAACATTATTGTATTTAAATGAAAGAATGATAGCGCGAAAACAACTTCGTAAACCTGTAGGTATTATTGACACTGCTCTAAAGCAAACACATATATTTCTATACATACATACATGTGAACATTTAAAGATAAGTTAGATTTAAATAAAAAGTGTAAATACTTCATACCTCTGGGTATTTGATAAAACTATTGTAGCCATTGAGCTCATTATTTAATTCCATTGAATTGTCTATTAATTGAATGTTTTTACACAATGAAAATAAGATGAAACATAAGTTTGAAAGTGAAAATGATTTGGGAAAGGTTTGACTCAAGCATTAGTCGTGAATGTGAACCTACACTTTTGATGCCACGCTATACGACTGAGCACTTTAATGTTTTGTTACCTGTGCTAACCTGTGCTTTGATAAAGAATTTCAATGCGAAACACTTTTCAAACTGGAAAAAATCCCTCCAATAAAGAAAAGAAACCACTTCTAAATCCCTTTATAGTCAAAGAACACGACTCGCTCGAGGCTATCAATGTAATAGTGAGGCTGAGACTTATCCTATTCATGAAATGCATGACAATTGAAATACATTTACAATCATATGTAAAATTAAATATTTAATTCATGTTTTACTTAATTTTATAAACCGGAATATTTATACTAATTGTTGTTTTAATTTGTTTAATAAAAACAAATATTTGAAAGTCTTGTTTTGCGATATTTTGCGGGCTATGACTTGTTAAGTCATAAGTTATAACTCATAAAATGCAATAACAATAAGAATAAACAATTATATCGAAAGAATGTAATTTCATAAGTTTTTTTGGATAAATGAAAAATGAATTAAAGCGAATGGACTTTGGCTTTTAAGGATTGGCTAGAGTTTGATATGAAACTTGACATAGAATCGACTCAATCGTCATTGAACTTCATAGTTACTTCATTGTAAGCCTCATACAAAACGCATGTGAAATGAACCCGAGGCCTGAATTGACCTCTTCAGGTGCCTCAGGCTATACAATAGTTTGGCCACAATTAAAGCATATCAATAAGGAAATTATTTTAAATTGTTTTCAGACAAGATATGCATTGTTTTGTATCATTATTCAAAATATTTTACGGAACTTATTTTTATTTAATATAATCTCAAACTCTTAAACATTTAAAATTTAAGCCATATTTTGGTTGAAGAACTGATAACAACAAATCAGATTAAATACTATTTTAATTATAAGCTCTTCTGAATGTTGATAAACTTGTATTAATATAACTACTACTACAGTATAAATAAGGGAATGGAAATGCATTTAGTTTTGATAGCAGAAAAAATTTCTATAAAAAAAGTCTTTGACTGTCTTTAGAGCAGATTAAATAGAAATAGAGAAATGCCAAGGGGTGTGTGCTATGAGGGAACCAACGATAAAACCACCTCAACATTTAAAAGGCAGTTGACTCTAATTGGAACAAAAATGTTTAATTTTTAAAATAATTTTTCGATAACTATCATTATTGTCTCGTTTTTCAATTCTTATTAGTTAAAGATATATAATTTTATTAACTACTCAATTATTTAACGTTAACATTATTTCAAATTTGCATCTTTTAAATAGTCATAAAATGCAAATATGAGGCAATAGGAGAAAATGATTTTAAAATGAATCTATCGCAAAATCATTTTTAAAAAATATTTTTAAGTCCGTATAATGTCAACGATGCATTTGGATGTAATCATTTCTATTGCATACAACATATAAAAATTCACAAAATTTATATATTCATTATTAATTAAATAACTATATTGCAAATGAAACTGCATTTATTTTTATAAAATCTCTTTAATATTCACATAATATAGAATTATAATTAATTTTATCTATAACTTTATTAGCTGTACTCATTTAAGCCTTTGTTAAAGCGTTTAAAGCCATTAATTCGTTTTTTAAAGGGTTTAAATGTTTTTATGTATTTTAAAACATTTTAAAATACAATTTCTAACCCCCCTAAGGAGGAGTCGTAAATACCATCGTCTACACCCCTAAGCAAAAAAAAGCCCACGGCATCAATGAAAAAGTCTCAACTAATTCAATTTTGTCAACAATAGAACAGTAACTTTAATATAAAATGTCTAAACATTTATAATTGAAAATTATAAAAGTAACTATCATTTTGATTAATATATTTATAGTCTGTTTATAGTGTAACATGAAAATTGTTGTATAAATACTTATACGGTTGGCATTATATTGAATCAAAATAAATTATAGTCTAATTGATTATTATATATATTTTTATGTTTGAGCGTTTTTAAACTTTTACGCCGCACACGAGGTTTCGAAACTTGGGAGCCCTCGAGCCCTCCCCTAAGGGGGCCTTAGGGCTGGTCATCTCTCATATAAATATAATTTGAACGTTGTATGAATAGGAATGAGAACTTACTTAACCCAATTATTTCTGTTGAGTCACTCAACTTGAGTGAAGTCATTACCAGTCCTTCAATCTTATTATTACATTAAATTTTACAACACTATTATTGGTTAAACTATAATAAAAAATATTTCAAATACATATATTTGTCTGTTATCTCATTTGTATCTAATTTTCAAAACATTTGAAAACTTTCTGCCAATTAATCAAAAAATATCAGTTAGAGTTCATTTGAAGCTTATTTCTAATAAATGGCTTTCAACTTATCTTCTCATATAATATCAATTATAAATCATTCTTAAGAAGATATTCTGTAAAAGTGGACACCAATCAAATCCAATAACTTTTTCCTTTGATTTTTAATAGAAAAAATACTCTTTTGGTGCCAAAAGTTGATTAAAGTGTTAATTGAGAATAAAATACAATTAGTTTTTACCTTATTTTCCAAAGGAATCACTTCTTTGATTCGTTTGAGCGCAAGATTTCTGATTATTTTTTTGGGTCCAATACTTGTTGTATTTGAGGAGACATTGGATGCGTTGATGTGATCGCTGTTTAGAGTCCAGTCATCACTGTTTCGCTCATTGAAAGCCATTTCATTTGCAATATTAAGCAATTAATTGTTGGTTTGAAACTAAAAATAAATTACTTTTCGTATTAATTAATAATTTCAAATCTATTCAATCAAAACAATAGACATCAATAGTGATTATCAATATTGAAATGAACCGAAACTTTATTCAAACTTTAATTAGATATTTGCAAGATTTGCAAACATATAAAAGATAGTCTACTATTAAG
>JAUJYU010000182.1:0-16399 GCA_033995675.1 Nothrus silvestris
ATTCGTAGCTATAGTAACGTTGTATTGAAGACAGGCGTTATTTAGAAGGGGAGTATTTATGGGGATTGCATTGTTAGTCATCCCCATTATCAATAAGTTATTAATATTAATACTGAATATTTCATTTGTCTATTGAAACAATATGATAGATATATTCAGTAAAATACGCAATTGTTTTAATGGGGAAGAGAGTCAACACATTTGCATTACTTTAGTTAAACCTAAACTTTATGAATTGCGTGAAGAAAATAGATTCAATGTAACGCAATGGCAGGGGTTGGGGGCTCTCAGTGTAAGCTTTAGTTGAGTTATAATTAATGAATGAGCGAAACAGTCGTCCAATAATTACATCCAAAGAAGTGCAAAGCGTTTGACGTCATTTTGATGACAACTTTTTATATCAATATTACGTCAATATTTTGAACCATTTATTCATATTTTCGAAATCGTTATTAAATTATATTTGAAATTATATTAAACTAATTGATAATTAATACACAATAAAATCAACCGCAATGTCGACCACATCTCAAAAGCACCACAACTTTGTGTCGGAACCGATGGGCGAAAAGCCGGTCACGGATTTGGCCGGAATTGGAGAAGTGCTCGGCAAGAGGCTCGAGTCCAAAGGCTTCGACAAAGTATTTGAATTGATTAATATTTGATTCTAATTGAATACTAATTGAATACTAATTATAATTTGAAAACTATTTTAAGGCTTATGTAGTTTTGGGCCAATTCTTGGTTCTCAAGAAAAATCAGGACCTCTTTATTGAATGGTTGAAAGACTTGAGTGGAGCCAACGCTAAACAGGCGAAGGACTGCTGTCAGTGTTTAGGCGAATGGTGTGATCAGTTCTTGTAATGGACACAATCGACGCCATTTCATCGCCTTCTCATTCATTGAATTAATGTTTTTTAATGTCATTTATTTTGAGCCATATTTTAAACAAATTTTAAACGCTTTGAAATTTTTGCTAACATTAAAGTTTAGCTGATTTTGGTTTGACTTCAAAACATCGCAATTTAGTTAATCTTTTTTTAAAGCGAAAAAACTATTTTATTTTATATAAATTAATGTTTAGATAATTATCGATTTGATAATTAATAAATGAAAAATTAGATTTTTAAACCAATTAATTGTTAACATTTAAGCTCAGGTTAAAAACAATAACAATAAACATAAGTATAACTAAATTTATAAATATTATTAATGAAAACACTATAAAATCGCAGCGAAAATGTTACGTTCAATGAGATAACAATATTAAACAGAGTTTTTTTAAATATAATAATTTGTTAGAAAAGCAACAAAAAAGTATGTAATTCTCATCACAGACTAATTAAAGAAATAAATGTTATTTGGTTTGAATCCACGATATCTTGTAGTTATGTCTATTCAAAGCTGAATCAGAAAGTGTTCGCTGTAAACACTCAGCACTTGTATAAGTACATGAATTTGGATTCAAGTTTATGTCAAGTGAGGAAAATTGATTTTGAAGCGAATTTTTGTGAATTTTATTCAATTCAAACCAAAGTGTGAAATCGTAGGGTTGATTCACGTCAGGATTGGAATTATATTTTCTGAGAATAGTTAGTTTTCTCATTTCAGCCTCTTTTATATGATTCCATCTCTTTGTGATTGTTTCCAAAGGTATATGAATTTGTTGTTTTGAAGGGATTGTCATTTTTGTTCGTTTGAATTTAGGTCTATTCTTAGCTTTTTCTAATGGTTCCAAATCGACGACAGGTTTCAAACATTCTTTTTTAAACGTAGGTCTTTCGTGACGATGGCTATGATGTGAACTATTGAAAGCTCGCTTCTGACGAGCACTACTTGTACTCAAACTAGTAATGTTTGACTTATTTGATCGCAAGCTTATACTCGATTTTTGTGAAGAACGGCCAGAATGTGTTGACATTTTGTCTGTTACCGATTTTTTTGATTTTATAGACCCTTTCGTTGATATCGCTTCTGATATTATCTCTGACTGACTATCGCATGATTTTTGGTTCACATTTGGAAGGGTTGCAGAATCCACTATTTGTTGAGAAACTAAACATTTCTCATTTTGTTCCTCTAATGAGTCTTTAGTTAAACTTTTATTTGGATTACTATCTAATTCAATGATTTGCTCATTTTCATCAATTACTACTTTTTGTTCATTATTTTCTATAAGATTGTCATCGAATGTCTTCAAAGCTTCCAAAGTTTGATTATAGGTTACAATTAAATATTCTTCTTCTTTTTCTATTTGATATAATCCTATCTCTATATTTTCTTCAAAAGATTTGGTTATTTGTTCATTAGATTGAATTTCTTGTGATTCGATTTGTTTACTATTATTCGAGTCATTATTTAAAGAATGATTTAGATAACTGTCAACCACTCCAATAGATTCATCAAATTTTGAAATTATATGATCGATCGTTGGAGATGAAGTCAACAGTTGTCCAGTAGTCTTAACACATATTATTTCCTCTTTAGGATTTCTGTCAAATTGTGTATAATCGAGTTCTTTTTCATTATCTAAATTCTGTAAATCTATTTCTCTATTATTACCGAATTCTTTATGATAAGCTCTCTCTTCTGTTTCGATTTGATTGGAACCTATTTTTTGAGTTTCGTTAGCGATCTCTTCGACTTTTCCATCGATTTGAAACCTGAGTTCGTTTTGTGGACTTTTTTGTGTTTGAGTTCGAGGGTCAGAATGAAGGCATTTGTCATCTTTTATTGGATTGTCATTCAGGTGTTGGCTTTGCATACTTTTATTTGTTTGCATAAGAGAAGTGACATCATTATCATTGCTAATATTGCGCATAATTTCAGGGTTACTCAAATACATGCTCTCATTTGAATTTGTCATTAAAAGCATGTTTTCATAGCTCGCGGACTGTAATGAAATGAATTAATTATTTAAATTTGTAATTGAAAGTAAAAATGAGATACCCGAGTGAGTAATGCAACTTTTCCCTGATTGGAAGTCGAAAGTTTGCGTAATTGATCTAATGGTTAATAAATGATTGCATTGAGTTAGCGAATGAATATAAATGGCATTTTAGATGAGATTAAGTTAACCTACCATATAAGTAGAGCTCATAAGTTTTGTAAGTATAAGGACCTTCAAAATCTGTCATTCCCGGAGCTTTTACCTCTTTTTTGAATTTATCCACTAATCTCTTAACCATTAGGATTTCATTAGACCTTCCACTTCTAATTTGATACCGTTTCAAATCGTGCAGCTCTTCAAATAGTTTACGCTCTAATTGGTATCTAATGGTATACATAATGTAGTGTTTTATTAACATTTTATGAGCATATTTGCAAAAAAGGTGAATACAGATATTGTTTCGTTGACTTACTTTCGCAAACTTTTTTCAACAGTTTGTGTAATAATATTCAGATCAATAGATTTGTAACCATCAGAACTTGGCCTTATTCTTCTGATTCTCTTTCGTTTTTCATGTTTTTCGTGCTTTTCGTGTCTGTACTTTAAATCTCGTTCTGAAACACATTTACTTTCTGGAAAACGATTATCACGTCTCGAATCAACTTTGGAACCGATATGTTTGACCTCAACTTTGCCAACATTTGCTGGAAATGTCTTAAAGTGTAATTTATGACTACATCTCGATTCTGATCTAGACTTTTGAGGCAAAGGTGTTGAGCGATTATATTCTGAAAATTCAAACGTCCAATCTGGTGATCCACTGGTATGTTGGATCTGGATCTGTTGTATGTGGTCCAGTGGTGTCAAAGTCTTCATTTTGGAATCAATTTCATTGGCTATCGTTGATTGCATAGCATGACTTATTTCTTTAGAATCCAAATCATCCAACGTTAATGAGGAATCAAATAGTGAATCTTCACTTGAAAAAAGGACTATATTTTCATTTTGAGACTCTAAGCCATGGTTTGGTGACGAGTCAACCATTAATTTGGATTCATTTTGTACTTTTTGTGTTTCGTCAATGTTTTTATCTAAAGTTATATCACTTCTAGACAATTGTGCTTTACTTTGAAGAGGAACTGATTTATCAGATTCTAATGAATCTTTTCTTTTTATGCTCTCATTTTTTTCAATTATTTCAATGGTTTCTTTCAATGCGTTTTCGAAAGCTTTAACAGATTTGGACTTTTGTTTGCCTTTATCTGTAATAAACGTCTGCTTTTCTGCATTTTTATCTATATTAGAGTTAATCTCTTTAGAAATAGATTTTTTGCTTTTACTGTCTTTACTGTCTTTACTGTCTTTACTGTCTTTACTGTCTTTACTGTCTTTACTGTCTTTAATTTCTTTAATGTCTTTAACGTCTTTACTGTCTTTACTTGAGTTTTCACATTCACTTTTGATTTGTTTTGATGTGGTTTTATTATGACTTTTACTCGACTCGCCCTTAGTTTCAAGTATTTGATTGGCATTATTTTCCTTTTCAATTTGGATCTTTTCTGAATTTGCAACTTTTGTGAAACTTCTGTCTCTTTCCATTGCTTCGCTTTCAATTTGACTGATTTTATCTTTGAATTCTTGTTTATTTGTGAAACTTCTGTCTCTTTCCTTTGCTTCGCTTTCAATTTGACTGATTTTATCTTTGAATTGTTGTTTATTTTTTCTTCTTCTTTCATGACTTGTCGGTGTTTTATCAAAATTGGATTCATTCAATTTTTTGGTTTCGATGCTTTGTTCGTCTGGCTTTTGATCCTTTTCTATTTCTACTTTTTCGCCATCGGTTTTAGTTATTTTCACGTTTTTATCTTTCTTTTCTTTTAACTTTTGATTTGATTCAAATTCGCTTTTTTCTGATATAGCATTCGAAGAGACTTTTGGAGAAACTTTTGAAGAGACTTTTGGAGAGACTTTTGGAGAAACTTTTGAAGAGACTTTTGGAGAGACTTTTGGAGAAACTTTTGAAGAGACTTTTGAATCGTGAGATTTAGTTCCATTCATTATATCATTTTCCTGGTCTCGATCTTGTAGTTTCTCTGATTCCTCAATTAATCCCATCTCAGTATTGCTTTGATTTTCATTTTCCAATGAGTTATTAATATTAATAACATTTTCTTCATTTGTTTCATGAAGTTTAACCGGACTTTTGATATAATCTAAACTTTGTTCGATATCTTTTTGTTCGCTTTTTGTTTGATTATTACAACTATCAGTGATTGTACTCTTATCTGATTCAAAATCTGATTTTACATAAGTTTCCGAATCTATATCTCGATTGAGACCAATTCCTTCATACTTTATATCCGATTGTTCTGTTATTAATTTGTCTTCAATACGTTCATGAGTTTTGTTAATATTGTGTTCGACTGCATTTTTGTCGTCTATTTTTTTATCTTTAGTCAAAATATTGTCATTTGATGTTTGACTTTCTACTATTTTTTTACTGAATTTGTCGGCTTTTTTGGCGAATTCTTTTCTCATAATTTTTTTCTTATCTTTTGGATCTTCTATTTTAGATGTTTTTGCTATTTTTGATTTCGATTCCTTTAAATTCTTAGTCTTAGCCGACATTTCAATGTTTTTTTCTCTTTTATTTTTATCAGATTTTACTGAACTTCTGGCAGAAGATTCTGAAGATTTTAATTTAACCTTATCTTTATTTTCTATCAACTTTTCTTCGGATTTCACTTCAAATTTATCTTTATTTTCGATCAACTTTTCTTCGGATTTCACTTCAAATTTATCTTTATTTTCGATAAATTCTTCTTCAGATTTTAATTCAAATATTTCTTTATTTTCGATCAACTCTTCAAAAACTTTTTCAGTATTATCTAAAACATCCGTTTTATCGTTTTCTTCATATTCATCTTTTTCAATCGATTCATAATTTATTATATTTGATTCGTTTTTAATTATCTCATTATAATCTTCATTATCAGTTTCTCTATTATCTGAATTATAATCTTTGATCTCATTTACATTTATTCCTAATGTATGTCTTGGAGATAATTTTTTCTCAGATGTTTGAAGTTCTTCTGATGACTGATTGGTTATTTCCAAAGCTTTTACTTTACTTTTCACTCTTTTATCAATTTCTGTCAAAACGGATTCCGATTCAGATTCACCGATAGTATTGCTATCGTTTTGAGTTAGTATTGTCTCAGTTATAGCATTGCCGCCAAATGTTTCGTTTTCCTGAAGAGTTCCTGAAGTAAACTCTTTAACTATTGATTTATTCTTATTATGATCGGAAGTGTCAGCGAATTCGAGACAAACTTTAACATTATTGTCCTCACTATTGAATTGTGAAGAGGATGAGGAGAGAGACGGTGTGTAAACTTTCAAAACTTGTGAATTGTCTTGTTCTTGCAATGACTTTCTTTTTTTCTTGATTTTTTTCAAAGGTGGGACACGTTTTGAGTGACACATTGGTGTGTTTGTTACGTAAACGTTTGTAATGATAGCTTGTTTTAAATTAGAAGGCCTTTCACTGAGTTGTGTTTCGAATTCTCTTACATTCTTCACATGATTTCCATTTTCAACTGTAGAAGAAGGCGTTGAAGAACCCGTTTCAGGATTATGTTCAGTATGTGACACAAGATTAGGCAGTTTTGGCAAATTAACTCTCGGGTTCTCTATATTGTTAGATTGTGTCTGTGATAGAAATATTGAATCAGAGCTGTCTGTTCTTGTTTTCCAATCATCCAAACTATCGACAGGACTCGTAGTTTCATAATTCTGAACGGTATCCAAATGTTGATTTCCAGAAAGGCATCGATGAAATACTGGTTTATTCATATTTTGGCTAATTCTGGATGCGGGCAGAGCTCCGTGTAATAGCAGGTATTTGGCAACTGCTCGATATCCTTTCTGAAGCGCTGCATCTAATGGTGTAATGAAATGCCCCTTCATTTTCATAACTGTATTCACATCTGCGCCGACATCTATCAATATTTTACACATTTCTATGTTGTTACTAATGGCTGCGATGTGTAGAGGGCACCGACCGAATGAATTGGTGGCATTTACTGCAGCCGGTATTTGTTCCAAAAGCCATTTTACAAGTTCTGAGATATCAATAAATTAATTTTACTTACCTTTTGAGAAATGAAAGAAACGCGAGAAATACCTTTTCGGCCTGACTTAATCGCTTCGTGTAAAGGAAGATCTCCTCTAATATTCCTAATCCATAAGTTCGCTCCGTGTTGTCCAAGAATTTTGATGGTTTCGAGTTGTCCTTTTGCCGCACCTTTTCATGAAAAAATTCAATATTTTCTATTAAGTTATTTGAATCAATTATTTTTTATATTAACCACAATGGGCTGCTGTTCTTCCTTTTAAGTCTTGTCGATTCACATCAGCTCCAGATTGTATGAGTTGTTGAGTGCAATCCGCGTGACCTAAAGTGACCGAATAGAATAGTGGAGAACAGCCATTGTGATCCATTTGATTGATCTCCGCTCCACACAATGTTATAAGAGTTTCAACGCAATCGACGTGTCCTCTACTCGAAGCGCAGTGAAGTGCTATGCAATTTATTAAACGGTAAATCCAAAAATAATCTAAGATTGAGCTCTAATTTACTGACCAGTTAGTCCGTCTTTATCCTGAGCGCAAACGTTTGCACCCGCGTTAATAAGTGCTATAAGAGCGTCACCACTACCTGAAGAATAATTTAATTTACTCAGTCGTATTTCTGTACCAAATGAATGAACAATTAACTTTTACTACTATAAACTTTGGGTGAGTTTACAAAATAGAAACTTAACAACTTAACTTAACAAACTTAACAAAGTGTAATTCATTGAATGTATGGCTCACCAGCACTCGCAGCCCAAAGTAATGGACTTCTGCCGTCATTATCTACACAATTCACGTCAACGTTAGAGCTTTGAATAAGTCTATTGAGAACTGAAAGTCCAATTTTAGAATCGTTTCTAATACATATTCCGCTGTGCGGACTACACATCTGCGCGGAATAATGTATAGGATAAGCCCCGTGAATGTCAGCAGTGGACGGCTCTGCGCCTGAATTCAGCAATAAATTCAAACATTCCAGTTCTCCACACACTGTCGCCCAATGGATAGCGGTGTGCATCTCATTATCGCAACAATTTAAGTAATGAGCATCGCTTTTGCTTATCAGATAACGAGTCAACATTTCATTACCACTGATTACACTTAAATGCAATGCTGTGTAGCCATCATTGTCTTGAGCTGTTAGTAAATGTGGCAATTTTTCTATTATCAAATCTGCACATAAGGCACTTGAATGTTCTGTACAATAATGTAAAGCACTTCTTCCGTTTTTGTCCCTTAAACTTAATAAATAACACCATTTGTGTAACATTTGTTTCACTTCTTCTATCGATTCTTTTCTGATATAACTTAATAATAATGAAAACTTATTTTCCGTATTAATCGTTCTTTTTCTGGTTTCCATTTTTCAAAATTAAATTTGTCTAAAAATGTTTTTAAAAAATTAAAGCACAATGTGATCAAATCATAGGTAAATTGAATAAAATTATAATTTAATCAATAGTCTGATAATTAAACATAGAATTCTAGAAGCTTTGCAGAAGTATTGAATAATTGCCATTGAGAAAAAGATAGGGTTCACCCAATTTGTTTATGTAATCTGTTATAACGATTTGCTATCATTTTTTGAAAGTGAAAGTATATTATAATAAAGAAATTCGATTGACGTAAAAGCAATTTAATGTAAAGTAGATTTTGAGTGAATCAATGCTCACTAAATGGGATATGCTCATTCAACAACAAAATTATCATCACGTTTACACGTTCTCTACTATTGAGGTCGTAAAGTATTAACATTTTGAACAGATTAAATACCTTTATCGATCCAAATGATTCATAAATATTAATCTAATCGCAAAAATTTACGCACTAAGGGTTTTCATAATAATTTGTAAAATGAGAATAAATGTCTGCATAAATAAAAATGCGATTCCACCCGTTTTTAGTGTAATTTTAATTTTATCAATTGTGGTTTAGATTTTTGAGTAGGATATCTATTTATAAAATGCAATCTTAGGTATTCAATTAGTTTCTTAGCTTAATTTTAAAAATTCATCAAATTTAGTAATTTATAGATATGGGATGTATTTATATTCTCGATTAGCATTCAATGATAATAAGTTTCTAAACTATATATACTGTACGTGTGCGCGTGTTTGCTAACCATAAATATCAAACAATTTTATAAATGGACATCAATTGAATAAATAATTTTTTATTGTCTTTACTTTAAATTAATAGCAAAAATAAAGTTTAAATATAAATTAAGCTAAATTTTTTAAATGAACTGAAAGCATGCTATTAATAAACAGAATATTGAATTTAACAATTTATTACTTTCAGATATCTATGTTAAATAAAATTTATTAATTACTTTTCTTTATGACATACAATATAATCAAATAACTTTACAACTCATATTAGATTAATTTTTTAATAGAGGCTTAATCTTAATATATAGTCTTATAAAATTCCTATTAAGTTCACAAAACATGGTTGAAATCCCGCGCAAGTTCTGTACAGGGTGATGAAGTTAAGTGAGTCATCAATTGTTACCACCTTATTGAGATATGCATTATTAACTATTAATTATTTGGCTAAAATGCAAATCACAACTATAGGCATGTCAAATATGTATCCGGATTGAGCATGTTAACAACAATTTTTTCGAAATTATTTTCCATAAAATGTTAAAACACATCTTCAAAGCTCAAAATATTAGGCCAGTTAGAATTTTCATAATAGGTGTCAATACGCGCTAATTTTTCAAAATTTTAAGTATAGATAGCGTTAATTTTTGCCATTTAGAAACTCATGTTAGACAAAAGGCGATGCAAGATGAAAATTTGGCGTCAGGCATGGCAGGCACTAAGGAAAGTTTATCTAACTCTCAAAATTTCACTGATTCACGGTTATTCGCAACAGTTAAAGAATGGTAGAAATTTTTATTCAAAATTTTGCAATGTTTTCCCATTTTAGCGCCATTTGCACTCAAAACATAAAAATCTGGCAACCTTGTTCAATAAGTCAAAAAATAATAAATCGACCCATGCATTTGGGGTTTAAAGAATTAGTTTTGAGTACTATGTAAAAAATTGGGAAAAAATGTTATTAACATGTCCAATCAGGATACACATTGAACATGCCATTATATTCGCCTTTTGTTCTCTTAAAGAATAATAGTTTTTTATAATTAGCAGTTATTCAGTATCTTGAAATCTTAACTCTTTATTTATTATTAAAAAATATAAAGTATTTCATATTTGATAATTTAGTTGCTGTTGGAGTTAAAAACTGAGAGTATTTCTAGATTGAATTAATAATGAATTTTATTTTACACCAATAAAATATAATGAGTTTTATATATTTGAAGCACGCTTATGCTACCAATGATAGAAAAAGATAGGGACGGGGAACAAACACTTTTTCTATCATTGGTAGAATAACCGTGATTTGAAGGCATAACTATTTAAAATAAAAAAATGCCGAAAATTGGATAAAACTATCTACAAAAGTTACTCCAAAAGTAATAAAGAATGCTGGAGTAATAAAGATATTTTATTTTACTAATTGTCGAAATTATTATTTTTTTGATGAATTTTTGCTAAATATCGGTTTAATTTTGAGAATTTTCTGAGTAAAAAAAATTAAAATATTTAAAAGGAAAATAACGCAATCATATTTATATTTCGATTTTAATTTTTAACCTTTTTTGTAAGTTTAAGGAAATGCTGAAACAAATTTAAATATAAAGTAAACTTTTAAATGTAATCACAAAATATTTTTAGAGATATAATATTAGAGGAAAAAAGCTTTGTAATGAAAAATTACTAAAAAGTTATTAAATATTTGATGAGTATTGAGATGTTTATCAATAGCTTTACAAACAGAATCAGTTCTAACATTTTTTTGCACTGAAGTTATTTCATATGGGATTCATTTCGATACAAACATACAAACATACATTCATGTATTGCGATTCCCATTTTGATTGCTAAATATTCTGATTATCCTATACTACATATTTTGATTATTTAATAAATATTAAAATTTCTGCTTTAATGAGAGTTTTTTAAAGTTTTTCACTCATCTATTTTTAAATAAAAATTTTAAGTTAATTGAAATAGTATTTCAATTTTGATATACCTGTATATATTACTTCGATTGTAGTATCATTTAAATGCAATTAATTTTGTACTTCTATTTTTAAATTTCTATTTTGTAAATCACGACATAATTAAGTTAGTTATAACTTGTAATAATATAAAAGTCCACACCACAAAACTATACTATTCACTATTCACTATACTATCACTATTCAACAATTAACTGATAATAAATTTTATCGATGGTATAGAATACAGGTATTATATACAGGTATTATTCGCAATATTACTAAACCTTAAGAGTTATAACGTTTTAATACTAAGTAAGCTTATTCTTTTTACAATTTTTATTCCATCAATATATTAATGATAAAGGGAGTCATTTGTATAATATGAACATATATTAGAAACTGTTAAGGTTTATCATTTGCGAGAAGTACACTGATTGCTAAACAAACATTAAAGTTCTATCAAATTCTATAAAATTCTGTGCTTTTCAATCTGACTCCTCTAATGCCACTTCCTTTCAATAAATTTCTCAAATATTTCAAATATCAAATGGTTTTTATGATATATTTTACTTAACCTTTGAATTAACTAAATTGATTGACTTAAACAATAAACCATATAATTGTAGTTTAGAAATCAAATGTAATGAAATCAAAATTATTACTGTACTTAAGTGTTTTGCAAGAGTTGCTATAGAGATAGTTTGAATATCACAATTCATTTCTGGATACAGAATAAAAAATATAATTTATCGACAAAGATCTGCGTAAATTCTCATTTAGTGTAATGGAATTTCAAAATTTTTTCAAATTAAAATCCAAATTAAATAAAGTTAGTTAACAAAACTTTATTAGCATAAGCGGCTCTAGTCTTGCATTAGAGTTAGAATTAATTCTTTTGAACTTAAATATTCTTACCATTAAATAGTTTCATGAATATTCTTAATATTAAAAATGATTTGAATGTAACGTTATTTAATAAAAATTATTAAATTAATTATCACTTTAAATGACATAATTTGAGACGAGAGCCGCACCCGTTCCTGATCTGTAACTTTGATAACTTTACAAATTAAAAGTGAATTTAAACACAAAATAAGTCAAACATCAACTCAAATAGCATGGAATATTGCAATCGTTTTGCAATACAGTTATTGACATCAATTGTTATTATTTTGTTAAATTCTGAACGGAATAAAGTTCTGTCTATACTTTCATTTGTGATATTCTATCTGTTATTTGTCCTAAATGTTAAACATTTGACGCTTGCGTTCATAAACCTATTCATTATTGATTCGCCTAATTTTTGAAATTCTTCAATTAACACCAATTACTCGATTTTAGAGTTGCCGTTGTCTGAGTTGACAACTAAACCATTCTTATATTTAGTAAAAAAATTTATTTATTTTATTTAATTTTAAACTATTCAAAGTTTGTCTACAACTAGAAAACAGCTATTGATTCAATGTGTGAGAGCTGCGTATAAAAGTAGTTTAGTTCAAATTGTACTAACGAATAATCTACAACTTTTTTAATTTTATATCAATAAAGCCATCTCTAAAAGTTTAAATTAAGGTTTTTTAAACAAATAAATTTGGATTACATCTAAAAATACTTTTGTATTGCATTATTATTTAGATTTGATTACTATGCGACTCATTTTTATGGCTAATTGATCGCAGCCTAATATGCAAATTTGTAGGTTTTTTGGTTATACCAAATAATTCATTAGAGACATAATTAGTAGAAACTCAAAAATTCTTTACAATAACTATCGTTCGGACAGCTCTCGCGTCTACCCTTTTAAAAGTTCCGACTGTGGAGATAAAGCAGTGATGGGATGAGATGAGGGATGAGATGAGGGATGAGATGAGGGATGAGATGACCCTTCAACGAAGGGGAGAGCAATAATTATGAAAAGAGTACGTCACTCTCACTAAATGTGCCACATATTATCATTTATATAAGCTTTTTATACTTAATAATTAATATAATAGAATTATACATTTTTTACGACTTCCTATTTATCATTTTTAAGTAACTCTTATTAGTAATAGTAAAGCGCGAGACAAGAATAGCATTTCTTAATTGATAGCAAAATTATGAGTGAATGGTAGAGCAGACTCAACAATGCAGGGGATCTTCGATATAAAAGCCTTATTATTATACAAGTCTTAATCTTATTCAGAACTGATTCAGTAATATTGAGAACTTTTCAATGAGAAGTCAGTCAAATCTAAATCATTTAATGATTATTATCTGTTTACCAAATAAAATGACTTTTAATTATTAAAATTGATATTTTCTATAAATTAATTAAAAGAACAAAAACCCGAATACAGTCGGGTTTTGCTTTACAATTGAGTCAAAGAACGAGCGTGAAAGTCAACAATTAAAAAATCGGATGTGCCCTTATTCCTCCCCTCAATCAATTGCCTCTCAATGCCCTCGAATGGCGTCACATAATTTGTGAACGATGTCATTGATATATTCCCAATCCAAGTTAAGGAGAACCTTAAAACATATTAAATATGACATTATTTATGTAATAACCAATTCAGTGCTATCTAGTTTATTAAAGTCTCATTGGTTATTACATAAATAATGTCTTATATTTAAGGTTCTCCTTAACTTGGATTGGGAATATTTTATTCATCAATTCTAAGCATAACATTAATAACGTTACGCTAAAATTGGACTTTGGCGGACTCCCCCTCCTTCAAATGTTACAGTGTATTTCAATATATTTTGTATGGGATATGCTCTGACTTCTAGAGCCCCTCCCCCTACTAGCGTAACGTTATTAATGATAGAGCCCTGTGTATTGATAGTGTATTATCAATAGATTGTCGTCTAATTTGTTATTTACTTAACTGATTGAATACAGTCTACAATTTGTATGATTTAAGGCTTAACTAACATTCAATTAATTGAATCGATATTTATATAAAAGATTGCAATAATTGATAACAAAAGAAAATCCAAAGAAATGGGAAGTAATCGAAAACATAAGAAACACAAAGACAAAGACAAACGACAACTAAACGACTCGGAATCAAATTCAAGCGAACAGAAACCACTTCGACTTGTTTTGAAAGTTCCCACAGTTTATGCTTCAAATGCGAGTACTTCTGCTCTGAATTCTTCTGATATGAACACATCTCAAGAGGATATGGATTGTGAAAAACCACCAAAACTGATGGCATTCGCGGGTTCTTCGCCTCAAACGAGTGTGACTTCAGTTAAAAAAGTAAAAAAGAAGAAATCGAAGAAAAAGCATAGAAAGCATTCGCATCACCACTCGCGACATCGGCACCACTCTCACCATCACAGACATCGCGGCTCGTGTTCTCACCACTCGAGACAATCGCAAGACTCGAACACTGGAACCAGTTCTGTATCTCTAATAACTCCTAATAAACCGCTGCAAAAGAGTTGCAGTTCATCGAAGAGTAGCACAAAATCGCAATTCCAGCAGTTTTTGTGCCATTTGTTGAAACAGTTGCAACGCAAAGACATGCAACAGTTCTTCGCATGGCCTGTCAGTGATATGATAGCTCCGGGCTATTCCACTATCATTGCACAGCCCATGGATTTGAGTTCAATGAAGCAGAAAATCGATCAAAACCTCTACGAAACCATTCTCGACTTTAAGGCTGACGTCAAACTCATTTGTGATAATTGTATGAAATATAACAGACCTGAGACAGTCTATTACAAAGCCGCCAATAAGTTATGGCATTACACCAGAAACAAGCTCTTGAATAAAGACGCGCTCATTGAAGTCATTCGTCAATATCCCGGACTCAGTAGTTATGAGTTGGGCTTTTATGTGGACGAACCCAACGCTGGCCTCACTCTCGACCTGAACGACCAAAACGACAACAGAGGCAACGCTGACTCAGCCAATGGCTGCGCAGCAATGGCTGTCGGAGACACTCTGCCTATGATTGAAGAACCACAACAACTACACGAGGCAGAGGTTTTAGACGAAGACGGACTGACGCCCGAACAGATTCTCGAGGAAGCTAAGAAGGCGGCGCAGATGGCGGCCGACCGCTTGACGTTGCAGAGACCCAATGGCGCCAACTTCTCGTTCCTAAGACAGAGATCTGACGGAAGCACTACGTTATCGATTGTGGGCAATCATAGCTATGAACACACTATTAATTTAGAATCACTGGTCGGCAAATTGACTGAAGGAAGCGCTTCTTTGAACACTTTTAAGGAATCGGAGAACAATCGCGTTAAGCCTATAGAGTCAGTGAATGAAAGCCCCTTTTGTTCTTATTTGCCATCATTGGACTCATCGCGAGCTAATCTTAACGAAGAAGACACCGCTCTATTATTGTCAACATATGGTGACGACGAGTTTGGTTTACAATACGCTCAAAGTATAACTCAGTTCGCGCACGAAACTGATTACGTCCTTAACTTAGTTGACTCTCTATTGGATATTCTAACTCATGGACAACACACCAAAGTTGCGGTCAAACTCAGAGATCAACACAAGTCTAGTGAAACCCAAACGCCTGATCCAAATGCTAGCAATGATACCAATGTTGAGACTTCTAATGATGACATTCAAGTACAGCTCAATGAAACCGGTTCTCTAATCGGACAATTAGAATCATTACAATATCAACGGTTGTCTTCATCCACACAAGTAGTGAAGCCATCATTAGATGAAGAGAAACTCGCAAATCAATTGACATCAAAGTTGACTGATATTATCGGCAACTGTTCGGCGCCTAAAGATATTTCTGATGTTAACGCTATTCGCAAAGCAATGGGAATTAAGATCAAAACTGAGAAATAGATTTTATTCAAATTTCTTATATTTTTATTGAATACAGTCACACATCACCACTATTTAGCTTAATATTATAATTATATGCACTTATCTTAATATTGACACTAATCTTAATCTTAACATTAATTGTATCTTATTTTCTGTAATTATTTTAAATTATAATACATTTTATTTGTCTATTCATTGTATAAATTATTTCAAATGACTCGATATATAATTTATAATTATATTATATAAATTTGAATTTTAAATTTCAAGTTTTATACATTTCAAGTATTTATAAGTTTGAATATTTATTTCAAAATTTAAATAAATGGCAAAAATTGGTATAAAATAATATAAGGAGAGCTTTTGCATTATTTAATAAGTAAACAGTAAGTATTTATTAAGTTGGAAATAGTCTAATTGTATATATTAGTTGTCAGCTATGATGAGAGCAATAGATGCTATTATATTAATAGCTGTACTGCACTCATAGCGAATGAGA
>JAUJYU010000183.1:0-16378 GCA_033995675.1 Nothrus silvestris
AATTAATTTACAGCAATTTATGTGGAATTACTATGAAGATCTAATAATGTAGATAGCGTTGCCAGACGTCCCGGAATTGACCTTTTTGTCCCGGCAGAAGGAAAGGGTCTTTCCGGGATATACAAATGTCCTGGAATAGGATTTATTAAAATTAAGAGAAATTATTTGTCAAACAAATTAAATATATTCGTAGAAACATTGAGAATAAGATAATTAAAGTATTAAAATGTCAAGAAATTGCTTTTTTGTACTAATAAATTGATTATTAAAATTTACTCTCATTTTTCTAAATCCGCTCAAATAATCGAATCAATATATAGACCAAATCCATAGAAACAGTTATACCTAATGAAGAGCATCAGATCAGTAGTGAGCCTAGGCTTCAGGCTTGGCTCAACGGAGCTTTACAAGGCTGAGGCTCGAAGCCTAACCTTATACTCATTAGGCTCGAGGCTCAGATCATTGAGTTTAGGCTCATGCTCGAGGTTTTCGAGAATATGCTCATCATTAGTTATACATATTGATAATGACTTTATTGAAGTGTCTTCAGCGCAATGAAGAAAATTTAGGCCAATGAATGGAATAAAATACTATAATTATTAATATGGTTGAGGCACAAATTTATTTAAAAGTTCATTTATCTATGACTTGAATTTAAGATTTTCGTAAAAAAAATATTTAATTAATTAAAGCTTTGAAAAATAGCTTAAAATATACTATAGTATCAAAAAATAACTTATCTATATATTTAAAAATATGATGACTGTCTGCGTATCTGTTTGTCCCCAATAATACTTTTTCAACAATACATCAAAATTTTAACTTTTTTTTAAAGTAATTAAACTTTAGAAATATAGTAATTTTTTCAATAATAGTTAAGTGCTTTAAATTTTCAATTTTTGATTAAGTGGTAACACGGGTTATGAGATTTGAGATTAAGGGATATATTAAACAACGGGATAAAAACAATTAATAGGTTCTAAGCGACGGGCGGTCGCCCTAGTATTGTATAATGTCATTGAATATTAATAATAAAAATTTTGTCCCGGAATGTCCCGGAATTATTTGGCTAGTATGTTGAAATGTGAAAGAATAGTTCAAAATAATCTGGCAACGCTAATTTTAGATCATGTATGATTAGTTTAACTTTAGATGGTTTATAGAATCTCTATAAGCTTTAAATAGGTTTTTACTCAATTAAAATTTTGAATTAAAAACATATTATTAGAATTTTTTTACTGTGGGTTACTTTAAGTCACTCAACTATTTTTGTATTAGTTTAGTTTCAGCTAATTTTCAAATAATTTCTCTAATTAAAGCCAAAGTTAGTAGTTTTTACCAAAGCCTTTTTACCTTTTATTTTGTTCCTCTAATGAAAGTCCTTTTTGCTGATAAAAGTAAGAACAATAGACATCTTTGTCAAGTCCAAGAACTTTCACAAACTCTCTCCTTTCTGTGTCCTAAATATAACGCACTTTTTTATTTTCAAAATAAATTAACAATTTGTGGCTTCAAAAGCTCCTTTAGCTTTAGGTTTAATTAGATTATAATTTGTAGAAGAATTGTCAGTTTCTTCCACTTTTGAATTTACGGATAAATTGATTATATTTTCAGTAAATATTTGAAAAAACTGGTCCTATAGTTAATATGTAAAACATTGTATTTTAATTGCAATACAATAGTTATGCTAATCAACCGCTTATGACTTACTATAAGCAGAACTTTTTTGGCACTCTCTAAAGGGCAGACAACATGAGTACAATTCAACATCCAATGAGGCTTCCAGTGGAACAAAAGCCTTAATAAACCACAAGTGAGAACAATCATAACCCATGTTAAGAATGTTCGTATACTATCAGGTTTATAGCCGTATAATTCCTGATTGAAAACAGTTAAGAATACGCCTAATAAAAATGAATGCTGTCATTTAATTAAGTTAATTACCATCTGATCTTCTTCTTCAGGATTAACGTAATTAATTCCTGGTTTAATAGGCGGCGGACCAACTCTTTTAGTCTTATTATTTTCATCTAATTTAGTTAGAGTTAACATTCTTTCAATTAGTTAACCGTTTAGTTATATTTTCAAAAAATAACAGCATTTCAAATGCAATAATATTCTTGAGTTAAGTGATAGTTGTTTTTTGTCAAAAGAAAATAATTACTTTTTTATTTCACTTATTTTAACATTAAAAACAATTTCTTTAATTGCATTATAACTTACATAAAGGGTCATTCGCATAGTGCGCACGCAGTTAGGAGGGGGAGAGGTATTTATTCGTTTAACACAAAGTGCATTCTTTTAAGGATATGTAAATTGAGTGTAGAGGCGAGGGATGGGTCTAAAAATGGTTCAACTTTGCGCACTATATGAATGACACTTAAGCAAAGACTTTCTTATTCTTATGATATGATAAGATAATTGTTTCTTTATTTAAAAAAACTTTCGCTATTAAAGTGTGAAATAAAAATTAAAACACATTTATGCCTTTATTACCATATCATATGGTTATTTTGTTATATACAGTAAAAGCTCGTTTATGTGAATTTCTAGGGGAATGAAATTTTTTTCACAAAATCGATGGTCAAAAATATTTGATTCAAACAAATTTTATATTATATTGAAATAGCTTTTATATTAATATTAGTTTTTATATGGAATGTCTTCGTGCAGATACTGCATAACACGTGTATTAATGTCTTTGTCTGTCGTTATTGTGGTGCCACTGCCACCGAAGACTGCACAATGACTGCACGTGTTGAACACTTTTTCCTTTTTTTCTTTTGAACTAAAATTGATTCATGAATGCTATCAAAGAAAGAAATAAAGTGAATGAGTGAACAGTATTGTTGTTGAGTGAATTCGCGCGCACTGACAGGCGAATAAGACGAGAAGATGAAGCGCTAATAGGGACCACATCCGTGCAGATTGTTGGCTATGATGACATCAGTGACTGCGTCGAACGCGAACTGGATGTTATAGGTGTCCGTCGCACACGTCATGAGACAATAGATCTCTTTGGTGGTCGACTTGTTCTTTGCCTCGAATTGCGCCTGAATATAAGCGGCCGCTTCTCCGTACACCATTTTGGCGTTCAATTCGCGCTCATTATTGCCGATACAGTTGCCGAGGTTAGGCATAGCGCGCAATATGGCGACCATCGACTGAATGGTATTCGAGTAGACGACCGGTTTGTATTGCTTGTATTGGTCTTCTGTAGTGAAGCCCGAATCGTGGATGATCCTAGCGGATTAACCGATTAGTGGATTAAGGGATTAGTGAAGTAGCTAGGTGATTGCGTGACTTACTTCATTTGCTTAACAATGGTGGACTTTCCGCTCCCACACTCGCCTACAACCCAACAAACGATTACTAGTATTATATTTGTTGCGCTTGTGCTCACTCACCTAATAACAAGAGTTTGATGTCTTTGGCCGCCTCCTCTTTGAGGTTTTCCTCGATCTGTTTGGACTGCGCGAAAGCGGCCCTCTCCTTAGCGGACGGGCGCACCCCATCGCTCCACAAATGTGAGTTAGAGAAGCAATTATTGAGAGCGAGCGGATAGAGAAGAGTAAAGTAGTATAATATGTGTGTAGTATAGATAGAGTAGCGAAATGAGTGATGGGCGGCGGTCGACAGCACTGAGAGAGTCTCTTCACTGCACAACACAGAGCGAGCGTTCACTGCATTACTCGTCGTCGCAATGAGAACATTATAGCGAATTCGATCGATTCATTCACGACTCTCTATTACTATTACTATTGCTCTCTCTTTTTGCAAATAGTAGTAGTTCTTCTCTCACAATAACTATGGTTTGAATGTTTTGCACAAAACCTATTAAAGCACGAGATAATAGTGGAGAGAGTTGAGCACTAAATGAGATGAAGACTAAATAGCAAATGAGATTGCTATGAGATTGCTATAGATGCAGACTTCATTCTCGTTCAAAAATGGTTTCCCCAACGATAGATACACCAAATTATAGTCTAGTATTATGTCTAATAGCAATACAGCGATAGCAGAGCAGAGAGCGAGTGGAGCAGAAGCAGAGACGACAGGCACGCGCGCACGCGTTCACGAGGCAGAGAGGGAGAGCGCGCGGGAGAATAGCAAGGCGAAACGTCAGAGTCGGTATCCGTTCAGCAGAGGTGGCTCGCGAGCTGAACCAACATCATTGTTCACATCAGAGGAAAGGATGTGACGAGAGAGTGAGGGAGTGGTTGTCATGACTACGTCTTGGGAAGTCAATCAAAACCACAAAAACACTTTCACGCATTGCTCGTGCCGTTCATTAATGACAACGAGTTGTCGACGATATTTATGTACACAACAATCAAATTAAACTCATTTTTTTTATTTTTTAATTAAAACAAAATTTCTTATAATCTCATTGTTGTCGCGCTAATTGTCGTCATATTCCAGATTAATGTTGTTTCCGAATTTTGAATAAAGTTTCACTTTGATTGTTGACATCTCTTCGGCCATTGTTGTGATCGTGCGCTGGATCTCTTTCAACTCCTTCTCCAACGACTTCTTCTTCTCTTCGCAGAGATCTGATGCCGAAGAAGTGCTCTTGAAGTGAGTGAACACTTCCCCTGTCAGCACATAAGCCTCGTCGTCCTCTTCCCCGTCGATGAGCATTAGTTCATTGATGGCTTCCTCCACATCGACCAATTGTCTCTTTTTACCACTTAATTCTTGTGACAATTCCTCGCATTTGGCGTTCAAACGCGCGAAACGATTAATCAGTTTTTGGTCATTAAGAGTGACTTCACTTTCACGAGTATTAACGCAAGAATGAGTCGCAGTCGTCGTCATTGCGCGAGAGAGTGGTATTCAGTACTAATGAGAGCCAAAGAGTCCATTCAGACATTAATAACGTTACGCTGTTTAGAGACGTAACGTTATTATTGGATGAGTAATAAACACACATAAAGTACGTCATTGTTAGACATTATTTACATTATAAACAAAAATGATTTCAATGTCAGCGCGTGGATCAGCTTCAATGAATGGTTATCTCAAAGCCATTTCTCCCACAATTGGTGGACGAGCGGTGACCGCCATTTTGGGATCCAGTGATCTCTCAATATCTTCGACTGAGGAAAGAGACGGTATGATGCCCGAAGTAGTTCCCTATCAATGGCAATGGACTGCCTATCCTCTGGAACCGCTTCTCCCCAAAGATTCTCCACTGAAGGCCACTTCCTATTGGTTGTCGACTTCTCTCTTAAGACGACGTTTGACGACCGGAAGCGGAAGTAATGAATGATTATTAATATTGCAATATTATATATGATATATGATTAATGTGATTGTTGTCTCTCAACAGTCAATCAGCCTTTGATTCGATTCGTTCATTCGGATCTTCGAATTCCGGATTTCACGCAATACAGGTATCGATCGATAATCGCGATTATCGATTAATTAATTAATTCATTCATTCATTGTTTGTATTGTTGAAGACGAGACTCGACGAGAGATCCCAATCAACTCAACAACCAATCAGTGGACAGCAGACGCGTTTTCACTGTAAGTAATCATTCACTGATTGGTCAATCGATTATTAATTATATGTTAATTAGTATGTGATGACCGCGGGAGTGGGCGTGACCACCGCTATAACAACTAAAGCTGTCGTCCAATCATGTCTCTCGATTCTGTCGCCCGCAAAAGATGTGTTGGCATTGGCCAGAATTGAAGTGGACTTATCGGGGATTCCCGAAGGCAAGAATTTGACCGTCAAATGGCGCGGAAAACCCGTGTTTGTCCGCCGAAGAACTGCGGAAGAGATTGCGCGCGAAAGAAGTGTCGATTTGAATCAATTGAGAGATCCCGAGGCCGACGAACGGCGGGCAGACCCGAGTGGCCAGTGGCTGGTGGTCATAGGCGTTTGCACTCATTTGGGATGTGTTCCCATCCCCGGTCAAGGAGACTTCGGTGGCTATTACTGTCCCTGTCATGGCAGCCATTATGACGCTTCAGGAAGAATCAGAAAAGGTCCGGCGCCTCTCAATCTCGAGATTCCCGAGCACGAGATCAGTGGATCCACTCTTGTGGTCGGATAGAAGAGAATCACCACTTAATTGTTTAATAGATTTCAATTTAATTGTTATTTAAGTTTAGATTAAAATGTGTTTTAGTTTCAAAACAATTGATGAGATTTTCTTTACAATTGCATTGTTTGAGAGCCAAACCCCGCACTTGTTCTTCATTTATACAGACATTCATACAGACGATCATTTAGAGCGCAGTTTCTCAAATGGTGGGCCGCAGAAAGTTTAAATTGGGCCGCAAATGATTTTAAATTTGCACTTCTAGTGAGTAACAGCTCTATTCTGTATACAAACATATATGTGTTGAGGGCCGCGAAATTTTTTTTGTCCTGCATGTGGTCCGCGAAAAAATGCGTGTGAGAACCGCTGATTTGTCGTGAAAATCCTAACCAATCTTCACGCGGGATTCGGCTTAACCTAACCTAACCTAATTCAACTCAACTTAACCGATCACATGACTATTCCTACGGCTGCAAAAATGATTTTCGCGATTTTTCCGACTTTTCATTGATTGCGTAATTTTGTAATTGATTTAATTTGTAAATAAAATTTGTAATTGTAATCATGTTTGCGATTAACGAATTGAGTTTTGATTGTGAGCGCCCTCTCACGACTTGCCCTCTCCGACTTCCACTTCTTTCAACACAAGTGAAAGCCCCGCCTACTCTCTTACATATAAGGCATTCACTGCTCACATATTGCGTAACACTTCAATGTCCCCAATGAGAGGCACGCGAGTCAACAATACAATAAACTGTCATTAATTAAAGTGTTTTAAAGTTCCCCTTTCTCTATAAATAGCGTAACGTTGTTTATTAATGAATGAGTTTTGGCAACTTTTGACACGAGATGTCACTCTTTGGTTGAGTTCTAAGAAAAAATCAAAACAAATGAGAATTTTTGTCAAATATTTGACCAAAAAATGGAATCAAATGAAGAAAAGAAGAAATAAATGAGATTTTAATGAAATTTATTTCAAACAAAAAAAGAGGAAATTTTGGTCGAAATCGATGTCGAAATGAAATGAATGAAAATAAAGGCAAACAAAACTCAGACGTCAATAAAGGGAAAGACATTCAAAGACTGTCAACGACTGCGACGACAAAGAGATTGAATGAAGAGAAATCGCAGTCAACGACTGCACGACAGGAACGACACAACGAGAAGACGTCGTCGACGCCGAAGACCAACTTCAACGACGAGATGAGGCGCGAGACGACGCGCTGTTATATAAAAGCGCCGCCAAATCGACGAATAAATGACATAAATGTGGAAACGATTAAGAGATGACATGAATTGCCCTTTAATTCAATTTTGATTTTTGTACAAAAAAGTCTTTTATTGAGAATTGATTTTTCACTCATTTTTGTATTAAAAGAAAAAGTATTCAAAAAATGAATTATAAAATGATTTTATTATAAAAACTGTAAAAAATGATAAAATAATAAACAATGTTTGACGTGATTGATGTTCACATAGAATGGTATGAATTGTGTAGTTTTGTGACGTAATTAGTGTTCGGTCCCATTGTTGACGTGTTTTTCACAAAATGGCGAAAAATGTTAATTAAATGGTAATCGATTTGAAATGGATTTAAACGCGAACGCCTTCGACTCGACGACGGCGTCGTCCGTCTCTCTCGCGTGCTGTCAATCGCTGTGCGATTTGTTGCGAGAACTGCCGCTTCCGAAGCACTTTCAGTCGTCGATTGTCAGCGAATCTCAGAAGCGATTAATCGAATTGAATGACAGCAATCGATCGCAACAATTGACGCAAAACCTGACGCTCGTCACCAACACTGCGTTCGGCTCTCATTTGGAAAACAGTTTATATCTCGCGAAACAACAATTGAATGATTTGATGTTCGACTCGAACGCCATCGCTATGACGACCACCGCTATGACGACCACCGCCACAGTCGATGACAACACCACCGGTCAGACGTCTCAGTCGCCGTCCTTGTCTCCGCTTTTGTTGCATTTGTCACTCAAAGGGCTTTTCATTCATCAAAACAATGACAACAATGACAACAACATTGCAATGAATAGCTTTCAGAACGTCATTCACAGCAATTGTCATTCTTTGGAAACAATCGAACCGTCGATTGAAACGCATTTGGAATTCAACGAAAACCTCAAACTCATTAACGATTTGCAAAACGACGACAACGACTGCGACGACAGCAATGGCTACGAGACGTCCGCTCGCGAGCACGTCGTCAGCACTTCTTTGGGCGAAAGAGTTAAAGCACGACAACGAATGGCAGCCACGACTGCGACGACACCACACTCTGTCATCACGTCTTCGGACGACAACTCAGTCACGAATGCGAATCACATGACATCACATGAGAAGACATTCATCGCTTCGAATGAGAAGTCTTTTGAAAGTGAAGTCAGTTTTGTTCGAAATAAAAGAGAAAAAAGTGTCAAAAAAGAGAAAACGCGAGAGAGAGAAAAGAGTTGTGATTTAATGAATAGCAATAAAGACATCGTTTTGTGTTTCGACTCAATTCTCAATCAAATCATGTCTTCGAATGAGAACGACTGCGATGGAGACGACGACGACGACGACGCGCGCGAGAGATCCTTCGATTTGAGAATAGATTCCAAAACTTTAATCAATTTAATGAATTTGTCGTCAAAACTGAAACATTCGAATCGAATGAAAGAATTGGAAGCGAATCGCAATTCGAAGTTATGTTCTTTTTTGTCACTTCTAACCAATCAAATGATTGTCTGGTTTTCCAAATTCAAAGATCAACAAAACCGGTTGTCGACCACCGACGCCATGACCGACAGCTATGCCGACGATCACGACTGCGACGCGTTCTGGCAATTGTTGATCAACGCGTCCAAACTCGCGCTCAATATAATGACCTCTCGAGAGATGTCTCAAAGGATTGTTTTGTTCGAAGAAATGCTCGAAATCATAATTCAGTTTTTGTCCAATAATCTGAACGCCAAAACTCACGTCACTTCCAGTCGTGAGTCGTCGTCGCCGTCGAAGAAGTCATCTAAACATCAGACGACGTCGCAGTTGTTGAAGACCACGACTGCGAGTCGTAAACACGTCACTCATTGGACCGAAATTTTGGAGCTTTTAATGGAGTTTTTGTCGCAAAACAAGTCTTTAAACGACTCAATCATTCTTTTGTTAACAAGAATTTCAATGAATTCTCTGTTTTTGAACTCAAATGAATTGCAATTGATTTCCATTCAATTGTTGAATCATATCTTCAGAGAATATCCCAAACACAGAAACAGTATTTTAGAGGAATTGTTGCAATCGTTTCATCGAATTCCTCTTTTGAAGAGAACGCAGTCGTCGCAGTCGTCACAGAATCTGAACGTCTTTACAAAACTGTTAATGAGTTTAACGCAAAGTCTTTTCATTTGTAACGAAAAAACCAAAATCAGTCGAGAATTAGTGTCAAAACAGTTGACGGAATGTCTGCAAATCATTTCGTCGTTTTTGTCGTCTTTTGTGAAGAAATGCTTATCCACGACGACGTCCGCGACGCACAACGAATACGACTTGAAATCCATTTTCGATCACTTTTTGAACGATTTATTGGAAAACGGAATCTACTTTTGTTCAACCATTTCGGCTAATCTTTTAATACAAATTCTCACAAAACTTTTAATTTCGAATTTGAATCCGAATCAGAAATCCATTTCATTGCAAATTCGGTTAAATTCCATCGAATTCTTGTCTCAAATTTGTTCGAAATTCGCGAAACTTTTGTCGAAAAGCAAACAATTGGAAATCGAATGCAAACAAACGTTGAGTCAATTGGATATCGAGTTCTCGCGCGAAAAACAACTCTTAGAACGAATTCTCAGACTTTTGAACCAATTCTTCAATAGAGAGAAACTCTTTTCTGAAAAACTCATTTTGAGTTCGCTTTGGATTAAAGAAAAACCCGTTTTAGAGATTGAGAACAAGTTCTTCTCTATTCTCAACACGAAGACGACGAATGACGCGGACGATGACACCATTGATTCGACGACTGCGACGCTTTTCATACAATATCTCGAAGTCCAAGGTTTGTCATGAATGTTGCTCTTCTCTTATAATTGTAATTATAATTGTCTTATAATTGTCTTATAATTGTGTTCAGAGTTCGCAACAATTGGACGTCTTTTCGACGCGTCTCTGTCTCACGTGACTTCTTCATTGTCTTTAACGACAAATACAACACAAAGAAGTCGTGCCATGAAATCCCTGTAAATCGTAATGATTAACGATTGCTATTCAATGATTATTTAATTGTTTTTCTCTCTAAAGGTCAACAATTCTTATGAACTGTTCGTTAGAAAAGTCGACGCAATTGTTGTCTCGCACTGACCTCCAGATAGCGATGCGGAGCGCGCTTCTCGACGCGTCGACCAGTGTTCGTGAGGCGACCATTGACCTGATTGGTCGCTTTGTGCTCCAATCGCATTCGCGGGATTTGTGCGACAAATACTGTGATCTGATTTGTGAGCGCATTCTCGACACCGGCGTCTCAGTGCGCAAACGCGTCATTCGCATATTGAAAGACATTTGCATTGAGTTTCCCGAATATGAGAAGTGCGGAGAAATCAGTGTCAAAATCATTAAACGCGTTAATGACGAGGGAGACGGCATTCGCAAGTTGGTCCTCGAGACTGCGCGCGAGCTCTGGTTCTCAACGCACAACGACGCCGGACAACTCAAGTACAAAGTCATGTCTTTGTTGCACGTCATCTCTGTCACTATTTTGGAACAGTTGAAAGAGAACTCCATTAACGACTCTTTGCAGCAGTTGTTCGAACAAATCATGAAATCAGAGGAGACGCAGGCGTGCGCGCAGTCTGTCATTGACTTCATTGTTGCTGAAGTGTTGTGTGAGAACGAAGACAAGACGACGGCCACCACCACAACGGCGATGACGAACGACAAGAAGCTATTGTCTCTGTCTGCGATTCACTGTCTTTCAATGCTCGCCAACATTTGTCCCGCGCTTTTAGTGAAACATTTAGATAGTTTGCAGTCTTTGTTGTCCTTGAATTGCGATCTATTAATAGACATTCATCTGAGAGTGAAAGTGATTCAAACGCTCGAGAAAGTGTTGCCGCGCGCACAGAACCCGTCCCCCCAATTGTTGGTGAGGGTGGAGGAGGATCTCACCAAAAACGTCATCCAATCATCGGCTCTCATTCTCTCGCATTCCATAAAGTGTTTATCGGTTTTGATTTCATTTCACACAAAAAACTTTAAACTCATTCATGACTTGTTTTCCAAATTCAAAGCAATTCTCTTAATAGAGATGGCAGGGGTGGGGTTGGGTCCCCCCTATGATGGGGCACAAAACAACAATAAGCCGAAATTGTTGCGCGCGATCTACTCTTTGGGCCTCTTTTTGAAGCATTTCAGCGATTGTTTTGATTTCGAGTCAAAAAAAGTGATTTTTGACAAATTATTGCAATTATTGGACGAGAAGTTGAGTTCAACGACTGCGACGGCGATGAACGACATGACAGAAGCGACAAAAGAACTGATAATAAAATCGATTACAAGTTTGGGTCAGTTTTGAGTTGTTGTTTATACACGTGTTTATTGTTTATGTTTATGTTATTTCTCTTTAGGATTCATAATAGAAAGCGATCCGAAATTGTGTCTCAACTCAAAAGTGATTCAATTGTATGAAAAATTGTTGACCAATGAGAACACGAATGACAAGAACAAGTTGACCAATAAGAGCGAAGAACTCTTTTGTATTCAAGTTTTGAATAATTTTCGCCAATATTTGAGTGAAAGCATAGAAAGCGACGAAAAACTCAACAAATCCATTGAGTGGTCACGTGAGTCACTCAAACAGATGTCTTCCACGAGCGAAGAGTTCGACTCGAGTTCGACGCAGTCGCAGATCATTCAGGTGAACGACCATTGCTTTTGAATGCTTTCATTTAACACTAATTCAAATCTCTTTTAGACGTATTTGAATCGCATTCTCGACAAATCGCTGTCTGCGTCGGCGCAGATCCGTCGCGTCGCGTGCAATGTCATTCACGTAATCCAATCGGGCGGTCACGTGCATCCGCTCCAACTCGTGCCACATTTGGTTGCCATGACAGCCGACGACGACGCCGCCATCCGCTCGCGCGCCGATCATGTGCTCCACGAAATCGAACGTAAATTCCACGGATTCGTTGCGATGAAGGCTCGAGCGGGAGTCGATCTCGCGCTCAGATTATGTCAATTGAATGGATTCAACGGATTCCGACTTTCGGACGACAACTCCGATGTGACATCGCGGTTGTCCACTCTTTATCACGTGATTTGTCATACGCGCCAATCGCGACGCGGATTCATTACTCAATTATTACGCCATTTCGACATTACATTGAATTTGTCGTCAAATTTGGAAAAAACAATGGATTCGTCATTCGAGACGTCGATTGAGGGGAACGACGACAGCGTCCACTCCGAGAACACTTGCTCAGAGGACGACTGCGACGCCATTCAACTGATCGTAAGTGTGATTGGTTTGATTGATTGAATTGTATTTGTGATTGTGTTTCAGTTCGAAATGATTCTGTTCTTCCCGTTCAACGTCTGCGACGAAATCCTTTATATTCTGCAACAATTGGAGTGCATTCAGAGCGTGAACTCTACCCACACGTCATCGCTTTTCGTCGAATTATTCGGATTCGAAAACGAACAACAATTGGAGGAGAAATTCGACGAAAATTCACCTGAAATTCAAAACACGTTTCACGAGACTTTCGCTCAACAATGGGAAGCGAATAGAGGCAGGAATCGCGCGCTTTTGAGCCAATTGTTGCGCGCTCTTAAACGAGTATTTTTGGTCTCATTTTTGAGAAAATTATTGAAAGAATTCTATTTAATAAAAGACGAAAAAATCACAGAATATTCTCCAAATGAGACTAAATTATGGGAAAAACCAATTCATAGGCGACAAGTAAGCGCGCGTGCAATTATTGTTGTAATTATTGCTTAATTATTTTATTTGTATTGAAAGATCGAAACTTCGCATTTGAAAGAAGTACTCGTGAAAGGGAAGCCATTGTTGGGAATAAATTGTATGAAATTATCGGCGAATGACGTCATAGAAGAGTTTAAGCGCTTTAAATCGGTTTCTTTGACTGGAAATGACTCTCAAATTAGTCAATCATTAATTCAACAAAAGCTTCTCAGTTTGCGAAAGACGTCCGCAGCAGAGTCGGCGTCGCAGTCGTCGAAGACCAATGAATTGAATGCCAAGTAAGTGATGTGATTCACTCGTCATGTCATGTGATTGACCTTTGTGACCTTTGTGACCTTTGTTAGAGCGAACGCCAACAACAATACGACGCCATCGAGAGGGATGAGCGCAACAACAATGAGTGACGCGATGTCGGGTCACATGCTCTCGAGCTCCACCTTGGACAGCGAGTTGAATGATAGGGAGAGGAAACGACTGTTGGACTCCATTAAAAAGACGTCGTGTCACGTGACTCTCATTGACATCTCATCGTCTCTGGTCACGAACACGCAGTCACGTGTCGGCGCTCAAGAAAATCAAAGAGAAGCGCCGCCGCACTCACGAACTGACGGTTCGCATAAAAGAACAAAAGAGAGGAAAAACTCTTTAAATAAAAAGAAAAAAAGATTAAAACGTTTTGTCATTGAATCTGATTCTGAAGAAGAAGAACCAGAAGATGATGATGATGAAGAGTATGATGGCGATTCTCGTGATTCTGATTCACAATTCGTGTAATTCTTTTTTCATATAAATTTGTAAATAAAATAAAAAACTAATTATTTGTAAAAAAATGTAAATAAAAGTCAATTTTATATTCATTTTAAAGAAGAAAAAAAGAGTTTTTATTGAATTAGAATTTTGTGTTTATAAAGAATTAGAAGAAATGGAAATGAAAAGTATTTGAAAAGATTTGAATTTGAGACAAATGTAATTTAGAATCGGTTAAATCCATTGACTGCACTGTAATCGTAATCCCTAATTGATTGTTGTGTTGATTGATTGCACTTAATGTCTAAAGTGTGAAAACCGGTTCCTTTTTGTTGAGTTCTAAAAAAAGTTTCTCAAAGTTCTCAAAAAAGTTCAAAACTGCTCGCTCTCAACACAATTCGCTGACATTGAACTTCACCTTCTGGCGCGAGCCAACCACCAATGCGAGAGCCGCTCGAGGCCATTGTTGACACCAATTGAATCGAAAGAGAAATCAAAGAAAAGCTTTATTTTTAGCAAAAGTTAGAAATGACCCAAAAAGAGAAGCGCGAGAATTGGGTCACATGAGGGTCACATCAGTGCAATCATTACATGGGCTGTTATGCGCGCTCCACATTCACAAAAGTTGATAAAAGTTTTCGACTTTTCCAAATTCAGTTCAATTGCAGTTTTGAGTGAGTCGTGAACGAGCGCAACAATGCAGAAACACTTCTCTTCCTCCGCATCTCTCGTCATCTCTTGTCTTCTCCTATCTCTACTCTTCGATTTGAGTTTTGGTCAGTTCTCTATTGGCGGCGTCTCTTCTCAATCGGCGTCGCAGTCGTCTCAATATCCCAGGATTAAGATTGGAGGTCCATTGGGTGAGATTAACAAATCAGATTATCCCTTTCATTCATTAGATTAATTCCATTACTAATCCCTTTAGTGGTATTATTGTATCGCGAGCTCACAACTTCTCTTAAACTTACAATTAAATAGTAATGCAAGCGCGCAATACAATAATATTAATCTAATCTCTCTTTTAAGGCGCGTTAATCCCCAATGGTTTAAGCCTGGGCTCAGGTCTTGGCTCCATGCTCAACAATCTCATCTCGAGCTCGAGCTCCAGTTCGGGCTCGTCCACCGACTCTCGAGCTCCGAGCTCAGCACTAGTGAACGCATTGAGGGGCGAATACGCAGGTTACGGATCTTCTTCTTCTAATCATCCTTCGGCGGCCATTGGAGGGCCATATGGAGGGGTTCCGCCCACCCACCCTCTATTCGGGGGATCATACCCACCTGCCGCTTCCTTCTATAACAACAAAATGAACTATAATGGCTATAATAGCTTTGCGGGTCTCGATTCTGATGGTATTTATGAATAATTTATGGCATTTATGGATGAACCAATAGCAGCTAGATCATTCTGCTTTTTAGTGCAATTAAAGTTCATTTTTGTCTCATTTAAAGGTCTTTTCGGGCAATCTGGAAATCCTTTCGGCTCTTCTTTGGGCGGATCCGCTTCGGCGCCATCTTTAAGCTCTTCAGCTCTTTATTCTTCGACAAATCCAAATCAAGCGATTCTAGGAATGGATTAATTTTTAGCTAAATTATGTTTAAAATTATTATTTTTTTGATTAAAATCTTTTTTAAAATTACTTATTGTTTATTGCGCGCTTATAACAACAATAAGCGTTTCTCTCATTATTTCCACAAAAGTATCGCTCATCTCATCTCAATATTAAAGAATTGTTGAAATAAAAGAATATATTGATGTGAACGCGTGACAAACTTTTAATCAAAACTTAAATATAAAAGTTGCATGTTTGCAACACTATCTTTATAGGAAGACATCAATGCTATGCAGCTATTGTTATATTCACTAGAAGTCAATATAATCAATATCTTTACAAATTTAATTCAATTTTTTAAACTTATTTTAATCGAAACAACTTTTCATTTATATTGAAATGAAATTTAAAATTTTACTCAAAATAATCGGTTATTTATTACTTAAACTACAAAATAATTATTTTTATTAAAGATTAGCTAAAGATTAAAATATATAAAGACATTTTGGACAACATTTTGGAACCAAAAGATTATTTAAGCGTTTAAAAGCTATTTCTATTGTAATTTAAAAGATTTTTATTTAGATTAGATGTTTAACAAAACATTATTATAAAGTTATGCAATATTTTCATCCAAATTGTCCACATGAGACATAAACATAGATGCGATGTGAAGTGATCTTGCTCAAATTAATCTCAAAGTGTCAATAGCGAAATCAATGCATTTAATGCATTCAAAGTTCTCTTCAAATGCTTTTATTTAATGCAAAATTTTTAATTCAAAAACTGATGAAAATTATTACGAAATGAAATGAATTTTATTAATGAATTTTAGTTGTAATTCAAGTAAATAATTATGAATAAAACTATAAAACTAGATAAAAGACTACATAATAAGAGTGTTTACAAATGAGTATTCATTCATTGTTGCGAAATGAATATAAGTTTGAGTATGAATATCATTGAATGAATATGAGTTTGAGTATGAATATCATTGAATGAATATGAGTTTGAGTATGAATATCATTGAATGAATATGAGTTTGAGTATGA
>JAUJYU010000184.1:0-16364 GCA_033995675.1 Nothrus silvestris
GAATGTATAACATTGTAATCATAAACTTGTTGATGTGTTGCAGACAATATGCAATGAATATGACTATCACTGTACTTATAGATCATTAACTATCGTATGAGATCGTAAGTCTCATAAGAATATACAGGTATATATCTCATGACACCCTCACATCTGCATTGTTGTGTGATACATTGTTGGATTTGGCCTAAAAATCCCTTTTAAACATATATATTAACACTTTAATCTTATTTACCGAAATTTTACCCCAGCCTCATAACTAAAGCAAATAATTATTTGAAAACACTTATGAAAAATATGTGTGCTTTAAACTTTTTTCTCTTGTATACTGACTTTTAGAATGATCTATAGATTTAGTTTCATTATTGCATGTCTCGTGTGGAACAGTGATAAGATGTTTATGAGCCTAAAGATAGAAACAATTAACGTTTCATTTCAAACAAGGAAGTAGTTATTAGAGCGTTGAAGTTATTTGTGATTTCAAAGGTTATTGTCAGTCCTTTTCCTCTTAAACCTATTGAATGAATAATTTATAAAACAAAAATTATTAAAATTTTAATACCTGTATGAAAAACTATTATTACTATTGAAACAATAATGTTTAAAATTTGATTGAAATGTTGAGAGCTTCCTTGATTTTACAATTAATTTAAATGATGTGTCCTTTAAATTGCAGTACAGTATATTTGATCTAAAAATTATAAAACGCATCCTATATACTCTTATGCCATTCTGTTATTGTCCATCTAAAAAATATGATTATAGTATTATATTTTGTAAAGCTTTAATTTTAATGAGCTAAATATCGAAATGAGCTTTCTAAGCTTAATTCTTTGAATTACACGTATTGAAATTTCCGCTTATAGTGAACTCCCGTTATAGTGAACTCCCGTTATAGTGAACAAATTTCTCTTGCATTTGCCAGTTCACTATAACGAGAGTCTACTGTATTGTCGATCGATAACCAGAGATATTTCGAGTTGTAGGAAATCTCGAAATTTTGTATTGCAATTTTAGATTAGAATTTTAACTAAAAATATTCTTTATTAAATACAAAATCCGAGAATATATTATAAAGTATTTTGAATATGTCTTTAAAATATTCACTGAGTTGTGAATTTGAAACTAAAGGCTGATTTAGAAATTGATACTAAAGTTTAATTGCATTTAATTTAAAGTGATAATTTCGAGAGGTATGTTTTCGATTGGGTCGAAAATTTCTTCTCTTGAACTTTTTTAACTGTCTCTATACTGAAGTGATAGCAAAATTCAGTATTAAAATTTAGTCTTTAGTTGTATTCAAAGAAGCTCAAGAGCTGTATTGCTTCAAAAAATTCAAATAAGAGTCTCAAATATCCAAAAATCAGTCAATTCTGTACGATATGTCTTAAATAAAATATCTTAAATTCTACCACACATAAGTTAATATAGATTTAATTATCGGTCAGCTTTATTTTCAACATTCAATTTCAAACTATTGCGGCCTTAAATGAGTGAAACGCTGTTTATTACATTCATATATTTACAGTCCTATTAATATCACATGAAATTCTATCTAATTTTAAGATTAGAGAGAAATAATTTTAGATTTTTTGTTTTATAAATTCATGGAAATTGTTGCAGTGCGAGACCGGCTTTGCATCATTGCTTTTAATTAATTTCAAAATAGAGACAATCATTTCGGATTCACTTTTGGTCTGCTTTTCATGTTTTAAATGTTGTGATAGACTGACATATTTTTAATTATATTGTATTAATATAAATACATTAATTAAATAAATACACTGTACAGAGTAAGTAAACTCATTTATTAATTTAAACCAATGTCAGATTACTAATTTAAATGGTATTAAACTTCACTACTATTAAGCTAAGAAATAAGGGATTATTAAATATTATTTTTTGGACAATTAAAAAGTTTGTCGACTCGACCGGGGTTTTATCACCGGTTCTCAATCTATGGCCGACACAGACTTTAACCAATGAAAAGAATTTAAAAGCAAGCGTTAGAGTTTATGGCAATTTTAAAAGAATCCGAAATGATTGTCTCTAATTTGCAATTAAGCAAAAGCAATAATCCAAAACCGGAAAACCGGTCTCGCACCGCAACAATGCACTTATCAAACATAATGTATTGATACTCCAGTACTTCTGACTTGCGATCCCCATAATTACTCCCCCTTCTAAATAATGCCTGTCTTTAATGCAAAGTTACTATGGCTACGAATATATGTATTAATGACATGTATTATTTAGAAGGGGAGTAATTATAGGGGTCGCAGGTCAGAAGTACTGGAGTATCAATACAAACAATTTGGGGTATGTTATCTTTTGGAATTAATCTAGCTTATTTATACGGTTACTGTAACAAATCGGAAAGCTTTGGCTGAGCTGACTGTAAATAAGTTATTTGGATCATTCACATAGTAAACAGTCATAGACGTTTAAAGAGCCAATGCCAAAATCATTTTTGTGAGGGGCATACAATCTCTTAAAATAAAGTATTTACTATGTAAATCACCCTTTAGGGCCACATTTGGGGTCATTTCACATATTAACTTATGACCATTGGACAACTGTTGGTTACATAAGGAGAGGTATGTTTTTCGTGACTTTCAAATGAAAAATTTATCTTTAAAAAGAATTTTTAAAATTTCTATTACTATATGAAACGTATTTTATTTGATGAGAGAGATAATTATCAATACAGGTATGTCTGTAATGACATATACTATATTAAGTAAACTGAAGTGGGGATGAGGGGAGCATAGATATTTGTCACGGTCATTGTTAACAATTGATATAAAGCGTTACAAGTGCTGAGAGGGGGCGGGCGGGGGCGTAGAAATGCTATTTTTTGCGTTACTTAATATAATGCTGTAAAGCGATTAAATGCTCAAAATATTGATGTTTTACTGAATCGGAATGAATCACTATTTAAGGCAATCACAAGTGAATGCTCTTCGAAATCAATATTTAAATATTTATTAATATTTATAACACACATATCTAATACTAAATTAACTATATTTACAGCTAATCATTGTTTACATGAATTCATTTATTTATAAAATACAATTTTTGGACTCTATTTGACGAATGGGTTCTCTATTTTCGATATTTAGAGTAAGTCTTAATCTATTGTTTAATATATGAATGAATTGAATAACAATTTATGATAATTGATGTCATTTATAGTCAAAGACCGGAACGAAAGACCTTTTGGAGAAAATACAGAATGAAATCGAATCCATAGAAGACTACAAATGGGTTGCAATTAGAAGACAGAAGAATTACATTGGATTCTTATATGTTATTTCGTTAATAGTTCTCATCTTCGGATCACTTCATTGTTTCTTTTATTTTCCGCGAAGTTCAGACTTAACTCTAAAACTATTATATTTCGTGCCATTAATCGTAACGCCATTTATGTGAGTATTGATTACTATTGATTACAATTGATTAGTGTTTCGATAATATGCTTACAAATGTGTTAATACTGTGTCAGCATTTGGTCACTCAAGTGGTGTTTGCAATGGTATTACAGATGGGCTATCGATCAGAAAGATGAGACACTCAGACGTCTTAAGAAAGAGAAGAAGAAGATTTTGGATAAAGTGCAAGAAACGGAAACTTTCAAAGAGGCCAAAGAGATTCTTGAAAAGTATGATCCAAAAGCTTTGGCGGACCTTTCTTTCCGAAATATGAACGTCTCTTCGACAACAATGATGTCGAATCTGACGCCACAAATGACACAAACGAATCTATCAAATGCACAAATGAGATATCGCGGAAGTGCAACGCCACAAATCAGAGCTATGCCAATGCCTGCCATGAATCGCATGTCAACACCAACTCCACAATTAGCGAATACGAGACCATACCTAATGGGTAGGCCTTCAGGAATGACACCTATTCAGCCTCAAAGGTTAGCTATAATGCCAGCCACTTATCCACAAACAGTTAAACCTATATTACCTCAAGAGAGAGGCATTATGGAGAAGTTGGTCGACTATGTGGTCGGTGACGGACCTTCTAATAGATATGCACTCATTTGTATTCATTGTCATTCACACAATGGAATGGCTCTCAAAGAAGAGTTTGAATACATTCAATATAAATGTTGTTATTGTCATCGGTTTAATCCTCCGCGAAAAATGAAGCCATTGCCTCCACGGTTAGGACCGTTAACTCAAACTAATAGGTCTTCTCTGACACCTCTTGTCGATGAGCCCGAAAGTGACACCGATTCGACCAAAGGAGTGGTCGGTTCGGAAGATAACTCGAAAATGAAAATTGAAGACATTTCTAATGAGACAGAAGTGGAGGCGAATAGAATAGAGAATCGAGCAGATCCAGAGCCCGAGCCCGAGTCAGATGAGCCATCAATAACTCATAGCCGAGAAGTTCATAATTTATCAGAAAGCAATGATATTATTGAAGATTTAGAAACCAATAAAGAGACTAAAGAGAACTTTAGTGAGACTGAAAAATCTCTCAATACTAAAGATTCAGAGGATGTAAACAATGAAATAGAAGAAGATATTACTTTTATTGATGAGTCCGACGATCTTTTATCAGAAGACAAAAGTGCAGTTTTGCTTTAATTAGTTATCAAAAGTGCCTTTTAGTCGTTTAACTTTTATCTTTATCTTCCAAATCAATTAAATTAATTGATCAAATCTGATGCTCGTTTCGATTTTATTGTCATATTTAGTTATTTTATGTAAAACTTATTGCTATCATTAGTCACTTATTGCTATCTTTGAACGGTATTAACCAACTTGTGATAGAGCTTCAGATTGTGATGAATTCTACTCATATTTATTAATAAAAAACCCCATTAATTGTACATAAAATATAAACTTTTTAGGAATGTTAATCAAAAGTGTTAATCAATTTTTATCTTCATTTTCTTCGAAGAATTTGTAAACACTGGAAAAGTCTTTGGTTGAATAGCCGTTGTTTAGCATAAGTCTATATATTTGATGAGACAAAGTTCCCAAAGGAGTGGGAGAGTTGGTTCTGGTGGCGGCCGATTGTGCTAACCCCAAGTCTTTGGTCATGAGGTGCGTCATAAAGCCTCCCTTATAGCCATTGTTTGCCGGCAGGTCTTTTCCGACTCCGGGCACCGGATTATATATTTCTGAACTCCACGAACGGCCGGAACTTATATTTAAAATCTTAGTCATTAGTTTAGGGTCGAGTCCGAGTCTTTTGCCTAAATTGAGTGTTTCAGAGGTGCCGATCATAGAGATTGCGAGCATCATATTGTTGCATATCTTAGCCGCCACTCCAGTGCCGACATCTCCGCAATGAATCACATTCTTGCCCATACATAATAATAAGTCTTGAATGGCTTCCACTTCTTTGTCTTTTCCGCCGACCATAAAAGTAAGTGAGGCTGCTTTGGCTGCGGGCACAGCGCCAGACACGGGCGCGTCTAAGAATAGGGCACCCTTTTCTTGTGCTAATTTCGCCACTTCTTGAGATGTTTGCGGATCAATAGTGCTCGAGTCGATTAAAAGACTACCTGTTTTGACGCCACTAAGAATCCCATTCTTTCCCGAATAGGCTTGCATTACATGAGGACTCGAAGGCAACATTGTTATTACGCGATCACATTTTTTTGCCACTTCTTCAGGGTTTTGCGCAATAAGAGCTCCCTTATCGACAAGAGCTGTCATGGCTTCAGGATATACGTCATAAACTACTAACCGATGTCCTCTATTCAACAAATTTAAAGCCATATTTGATCCCATATTTCCCAATCCAATGAAACCAACGGGAACTTGAGATATATGACGAACTGTACGAACAAATTAAATCTCATTTTTATAATCATTATATGAATTGGAACTACATTCGACTCGAGTATCAAAAGTTAATTATAAGCTTAAGCTGTTGTCGAGCTTTTAGGCCAATCTCCCAACTGGACCACTAAGTCCAGGCTTAGGTTCTCATTAAGAGCTTAGACTAATATAAAGTTTAATTAATTGAAGATTAATATATTCCTAAGCAAAAGTAAATGAGCACAAACTTCAACATTTACTTTCTTAAATATATAATTTGCGAAATTTTTAGCACAATTTATTTGAACTAAAGTGTACTTCTATTGATACCAGCAATAGGTCTTCTATTGATCTTTGGTCTGGGGGGCCAACACATGTAGAGCTGTATATTAAACCCTAAAACCCCACTGATCTACACTTAAATGGTGAAAAATTTGTGAGGGGGCTATGACCCCCTATGACCCCCTGGCCCCATAACTAGTTACGGCATTGATTGATACTAAAAGTGGTCGCTTTACATCTGCTGTACATTACAAAGAATTTAAGATAATATAACATTATAAGTTGCTAACATTTTTATAAAAGTTTAGATTATTATTTTTATAATTTATAAATTACAAATCAATTGTAATAATGAAAATAATTTCGGTTCTTATCAAATCATTGCAAATGTGAACTCATTTGAAGCCAATCAGTTCATACATATTATTCGGTCGATTGAGTTCTTATAATCGATTAGTATTGGAAAAAATAGTTAACAAACTTAAAACAGGTATTTATTTAACAAATTATACTTCAAGTTTTGAACCAAATTATTGACTTAAAATGTTGTTTAAAACATTAATTTTTAAGAAAACCATTAAAATATGTTCCTTAAGAATTAGTTAAAGAATTAGTTCTGTTGAGACCTTTTTTGAGTCAAATTAACATTAATTTCAATATAAACAATAATTAATTAACTAATTGAACGGCTATTTGTATTTTTTTCAAAACTAACTATTCATAAAACTGTTCCGAAAGTATGTTTTGGTTTCGGAATAATTAATGTGATTATAATCTTAAAAATATGAATAAATATAAAACACGAAGAACATGTCCAAAACCTGAATCAGCTCTTCTTAATGGTCACGAAATATTCTATTGTGAGCTAATGAGTAAACTTTTTAATAATAATAAATATTTACATAATAGACATTGATATGTAAAAAAACTCTTAAAGTTCATACCATTGCTATATTTTAAACTAATCAAAGTTCTTGAGCTCAACAATGTTTTGAATAACATTTTACTTAATTTCAATTAATATATTTCTACTTTACTAATAATTACAATTAGTTATTACATAATTGATAAGTAAAGTAACCATCGGTTGAATAGGTTTGACTATTCTATAAAAATATGGCAAAAGCGATAGCATTGAGTTTGCGCTTTGAAAGAGCCTTCAAAAGCGCAACTTTGAGGTTTCGTCCCTTTTAAGTGTCTTTCCATTAAAAACACTTAAACTGTTATCAATTGAATATTTTCTATCATTATTTATATTGATATATAAATACATGTATTATAACTTGTATGACATAAGATATGCAAACTTTTATCTCCCTTTTAAGCTTAAATCTACTGTTAGTAAAACTGTTGCGGGGATTAAAGTGACAATTTTGGACACATTTTTAAGGTAATACACTTGAAAAAATAGGTTCAATCTTTTCAAGTGTATTACCTTAAAAATAGGTTCAATCTTATCGATAACAATTTATCATATAATCTTAAATAGTAAGTGACCCGTTCAAAATTGAACGGCTAAAGGGTGGCCACTTTGGGAGAACAATACGACAATAAGACACCGTTACCGTCTGTTTACTAAATAAAAATTCATTTTCCCCATAGAAAACCATTGGTTCGTTAACTTTTTTTCATAACTTGGCCACTGGTCACTTTTCGGGAAATGTCCCCCGAAAGTGATACTGGTTCTAATGATACCCGTCTCAACACTCTACCATTTATAGTTTAAGTGTCTGTAGTCGTAAACACATACATACAGTCGACGAAAAAGTATTAGCCCACTTAATTTTCTTTAATTTTTTAAGTTAAAATTTAAATAAATAACTTGTATTATTTGCAATTAATTGTTACCATTTATAGACGAATACCCACCAAATTTCGTCAAAATCGGTTATCGGGTTCAGAAGTTATCCGAAAAAATTCAATTTAGACGGTGAGAAAAAGTATTAGACCACTTCCGTTTTATTAATTTCATTGTAATTAAAATCAATTAAATTTTGTCAAAAATTTTTAAATTTGTTGCCTTAAACTTAATTCTGATCAAAATTAATTGTAATTTACCTGAAAATTGTCCGAAATCAGCCGAAGCAATTGGACAAACTTCGGGTTCTTCGGCGGTCAGGTGGACACATCGGACTATTGACAAAGAATTTGAAAGCTGAAATGATCAATTGACAGATTAGGTAATTATACAAATATTCTTTTGATTAGACCATCTGGACGGCTTAAATAAGCTAAGGCCGATTACCGACGGTAACTTTATTGGCCAGCAGACTACTGATGTCTTCGGGAATATTTAACCACAATTATAAATTGCCATTAAATCAACAAACATTATAATTCCTTCAAAATTTATCCAATGACAATAATTCATCTTAAATACACCCAAAATTAAACCCCAATGCCTTATCAATAGTATTTCTATTGAATTTGTATCGCTTCCTCCGCGGTAAATTTTATAAGAAGATTTAGTGATTTCTTCACATTGGTGAGGATTTTAAGTTAAGATTATTATTATGTGAGTTATTACCTTTTAATTTTTGTAATAAAAATATTCCTGAAGACATCGGTAGTCTGCTAGCCAAGCATTAAACTTACCGTCGGTAATCGGCCTTAGCTTATTTAAGCCGTCAGATGGCCTAATTCAAAAAATATTTGCAAAATTGGTTACCTAATCTGTCAATTGAACATTACAGCTTTCAAATTCTTTGTCAATAGTCCGATGTGTCCACCTGACCGCCGAAGAACCCGAGGCTTATCCAATTGCTTCGGCTGATTTCGGACAATTTTCAGGTAAACAACAATTAATTTTGATCAGAATTCATTTTAAGGTAATTAATTAACAATTTTTAAATTTTTGACCAAATTTAATTGATTTTGATTACAATGAAATTAATAAAACGGAAGTGGTCTAATACTTTTTCTCACCGTCTAAATTGAACTTTTTCGGATAACTTCTGAACCCGATAACCGATTTTGACGAAATTTGGTGGGTATTCGTCTATAAATGGTAACAATTAATTGTAAATATTTTAAGTTATTTATTTAAATTTTAACTTAAAAAATTAAAGAAATTAGGTGGGTTAATACTTTTTCGGCGGACTGTACATAGAAATTCTCAGTAATGTATACATAATAGACAAAATATAAAATACAAAGTCAAATAGCCCGCGTTAAAAGCAAAACTGTTTATCTATTCTAAACTTTTGTCAATATATCTATTAGTCAAATCAGATAAAACTGATGCAAAAAATTGATCATTTTTATTATCCAAATTCATAAGTTTAGGTCGATTAATGTCATTTTTAACATATGTTTTAACTTATATAATCACTTTTGTAAAGTATTTGATTAATAAGTTTATCAATCAATATCTGATTTTCTGATAATTAGATTGAATTTTTTTGTAACTGAGCCTTACAATAAAGTTGAAAAGATAAATCTTCTAAAAGATTTAGAGAGTTTTGTTTTAACGCTGGCTTTTTGACTTTGTATTTTATATTTTGTGAATACTGTAATCATTTTGAGATATTCAAAGCTTCGTATAGTTATATCTATCAGTTTAGTTCATTATAAATAAAGGAAAATCATATATAATAAATATCGCACCGTTAGGGATAATGCCCTACACTTTTATATCTATTCGAATCACTAAAAAGACTCATTTGACAAACTTTATAAATCAATATAAATCAATATTTGAGGGGTTAATAAATAATGAATATTTAATTAAATATTTAACCTAAAAACACACTCATAAATTTTTTATATATAAAATTGATGTTAAAATTAATAAAAATTTTCATTTTTAGCGAATTAATGATATTTAGAATATACTAATGGTTTTTTAACAATTACTAGAATTCATATTAGTCTAACCACAGAAGAAATGTCTCATTCAAATTACGCTCCAATAACTAATTGTTATTACAAAAAGATATTCAAACTCTAGTGCCTGTGTTTGCACATTTAAACAGTTTGAGGATATGTTTTACTTAAGAAAATCTTAAGTTTTTTATTATAAACAATTATAACAGTGTATTCATTGAAAAAATAAAAATTTCGTATTGAAAATCATTAAAAATAAATAAATATTAAGTAAATATTTGACCATTTTTTAGCAAATATAATATAAAATATTTGGACCATAATAAATAAATATAATTCCTTTCTTTAGTTATCATATATGTTTGATGTAATATTGTTTAAACTTGTTATTTTATATATTCAATAAGTTTCTCATATGTTTCATATCATTAGTGAAACATTGAATTGATAGAAAAAGATGTGTTTCTTTTATTCTGAACCAAAATTATTCATTTGAAAGAAACTGATGGTGAATACAAAATATATCATAACATCCAACTTAACAAATGTACAAAAATAGGCTTAGATAACAAATTGTCACATAATTGAATGGGATTCAATGGAAAAGTTTAATAATTGTAATATTAAGTAAAGTTTATTATGAGTTTTAGCACTTTCTTTAGGGCATTTAAGATGAGCTTTAATAAGATCTCTTCATTCGGTCTTTTTCTTCAAATTCAATATGAATGACTGAATTTCTTTTGAGCGCAAATAAAACGATAGGTAAAGAAATCGCATTAGTATTTTCGCTAAAATAAGATTTAGTGAAAGGAATTAACTATCATTTCATGCTTTATAGAATTTATTTTATGAAATTATTTGTCGGTTTACCTATTGATTTCATTTCCTGAAATCGATATATTTTTGTAAAATGAAACTAAAATTTTATTCATTAATATTGAGTTACTTTTATAAAAATGTGAAATGAATTTAATTTTATTTATTGAGTTATTGAACCATTTGAGAGTCGCATTTCGCAGATGTTTTATTAGTTTCATTTTTAATGAAAATAATCGATAAATATTAACATAACGAAAGTTACACAAATACTATACAACTCGTACTGTGGTTTTGGGTCTAATTTCACTATATATTATTGTTTCAATAGAATACCATTCAAATGATTGTCAATGTTTTCTATGCTTTCAATGTTATCAAACACAGAATTCAAGAGTTTCTACAATTAAGTGAATATAAAAGTGAACAGATGTTTATTCAACAATACAAGTCCAAAATCAATAGATAGATCAGTAATTTTAATTTTCACTCAAAATAATTTTTGATTAGAATAGTAATTATTTCAATTTTTACATTCATTGCATTTATATTATGATCTTATCTCAGTCTCTGATGCATAATATTTGCTCAAATGAATCCCTTCTAATGCTATAATAAGTTTCAATTGAATCCTCAAATGTCAGAACAGAATATTAAATGTGCAAAATTTAATTAAATAAATGAAGTGAACAATATATGAAAGCTTTTAGGGTATTTGAATTTTTAAAAATTCGTTTAATTCTATCGATCTCTATTAAATTTATGGCATTTCGGTTTATTGTTTGTTAATCCGAAACCCGAATTTCAACTTTGAAAACTTCCTGCTTTGATAATTGTGGCCATAAGTGAATCCATTTTCAGTATTAAACCAAAAATGCAAAATTTGATGGAAATGGATGTTAGAGTGCATCGATTTCTATATCATAAATAATAAGTAAATCCCTTTTGATAAGTGATTAATAGTTATTATAAAGAGATTTCAGTGCCATTATATGAATGACACGTCCACTCAAAGAAGAGAGATATTGGATAATAGCGAAGCGCCACCTCTTCACTCTTCAATTTGATACCACAATCAATAGAGCCATACATCATATTATGTCTTATATAAATGGAAATGCCTGATGAGGTCATATAATTTAGAGCTAAAGCCTAATGTACACAATATTAGAAAATATTTTCCCACGTCTTTGAAAAGAAATGTGATTTATTAGTATGAATGTTAAGTCGGAGGTCAAGTCAGCAGTTTATGTTTCAAAGGTAGTAAAGCAGATCTTGAGCTCAAACTAATTGCATTTTGTGGCCCTTTTAATCAAAATACTAACTTCAAATCCTACTATAAAAGTATAACAACGGTGTGGGCGTCGTATCGTTTCTGTATGTGTTGACTCTGTTTTGAGTCGTTCAGTCGGTAAAACTATTACAATATATACGAATACAGAAATCCCGGAAAGACAACTAATGCTTTTCAATGATAAATGATTGCGACAAAATTCAATTAAAACTCAAAACTAATGATTCATCATTTGAATTCAGAGCAAATACAACATTAGATGAATTAATGCAATAAATATAATATATATGAAAATTACATACATTTATTTACATACTTTCAATCAATTTTTCAAATCATATTGTTATTGGAGTAATAATTATTGTTTTATTTTTGCTCATACTTTGCTCTCTCGAATGCAAAATTGCAGTTAAGATAAGGTTTTCAATAGATGTGTCCATAGATGAGTTCAAGTCTCAGAGTAAGTAAACATAGTTTCAACAATTTTGTTTTGTGCCCACTCTTCTGGCATTAAATCCTTACCGGAGAAGAGAAGGAGAATGTGTGTGTGTGTGTGTGTGTGTGTGTGTGTGTGTGTGTGTGAGAGAGAGAGAGAGAGAGAGAGAGAGAGAGGAGAGCGAGCGAGCGAGAGAGAGAGAGAGAGAGAGAGCTATACAGTGTTATATTTATACAGTTGAGTAATACAATGTGTGTTACACAGTTCTTGTGAGTTTATCACATAGTATTACGAGTATATCATATCTAATCTCTTTCTAGAACAGGCCCATAGCTTCCTAACAGAGTTGCTGCTTTTATTTTTCTCTCCCATCGGAAAAAATTGGTCGTATGTTTTGAGATATCGTGAACTGAAGTCATCTGAAATACGGCCACTGTGTGTGAGGTTATCAGCTATGAGGCCAACAACACTAATACTATAATAGAAGCCATATATACAGTATATACTAAAAAGTTAATTCTAGTTAGTTATGAGATTCATTTGATGCGTGAGCTATTTCGCAATTAGATATTTAGATATTTCCATTATAACTAACTCTTTAATTCTTGTTTTGAGTTTTTGTGGGAAACTTTCTCAACAATAATACTTTTGTTAAGTACTTAATAATCGCGATCTTTTTTATTGACTTAAGTTCTTATTTATCTAAAATATAATGTCATTATTTGAATCTAGTATTTGTTCATTTCAATCATCTGCAAAGCATGATATTGTGTCTGACATTGTCCTTGTCTTCCAATAGGAGATAACTTAATCAGTCAAGCATTAGATGTCATGATTATATTCAAGCATTGGATGGCATTCTATGATGGAAATCATAGTTCTCATGTGCCATCAGTACCACTTACTAGTCATCAAACATGCCTCATCTCCACCTATTTTCTAGTCTAATGTTGCTCTTAAAGAACTTTTTTCCTACACTTCAACATCGAATTTGAGTGCAACGCATGTCATAAATGATGTTATTTATGATTTTCAATACTATGACAGACATTGAGAATAAAGAAAATATGAAGAAGAAGATGAAGAAGAGAATAAGTATAAAAATTGAAGGGAAAATAGAGCGGACACGTCTTACTTTAGACCGCATTTCTAACTTAGAATTGCTTGTAATCGATATTTCAACCGATTATGTCCGGCATTGCATTTCAGAATGCGTTTTGTGTCGACTTTAAAATGTGTTTGTAATCAAAATATGGCACAAAATATCTTTAAATTAAAATAATTTTATATTATATTATATTAATATTAATAAAATATTTATATTATATTATCAAAAGCTATCACATGCTTTTCCAATACTTAATTTACACCTTATTTTATACATTGCAACTTACAATGTAAGTTATCATTACATTGTAAGTTACATTTTATAAAGTTTTACATTTGATTCATTTTGTAAAAGGGGTTTTAAATTGAGAACTTGTATGTCTAGACAGACTTCGTTATCTACTTTCAAACATCTGTAATGTTATACTGCATTTGTAAAAGTGATTTACTATAGACTGTGTCGAAAAATTAAGACTTTCGTATGCATTTGACAGCTATTGAATTTCCAATAAATACTCTTAGGCTAAAGATTTATCTGTTTTCTATTCATTTCGATCTTTCAGGTTTAAAATCACATCAAACGAGAAATAGAAACATATGTTGTGTAGACATGAAATACACACAAATTCAAGATTAACTAAATAGTAACCAACCTTAGGTATGAACAGAGAGGGCATCAATACAAGAAACGGACCAATGTTTAAGTTTTAGTTAGCTTTTAAGACAAACCTAAAATCATTATTTACTAAGAAAAAGTAATTTATTTAAACAAAAATTCTAATATATATTTGTTAAATAAGTTAGTTAAGCAACTTTTAATACTAATTATCATATTTATGTTTCCACTATTGAACGAATAAAGTGGTCAGTGGCCACTTCCGGAAGATAATACTTGAACCAGACACGATGGCCATCTGTTGCTAAGACATTGAAAGATTTATTCCCATAGAAAACCTTAATTGAGTAATATTTTACACTAATCACTTTTCGGCAAAATTTTCCAGATGTGCAATACTTCTGTACTATTGTATACGGGTTGGAATGAGAGAGGTTCGAATGACACCTGAGTGACACCTGTCTCATGTCTTTTGAGGACACTATTTTAATAATTATGACTTAAAAACATAATACCATAATTTAGATATCTTTCTTATTAGCTGTAGTTTATTATTTTTGTTAATGATTGACATTTAAAATACAGAAAAAATAAACCATTCAAAAGTATTGAGTGAATGCTCAATGAAAAATAAATAAGTTAATATATTTCAAATTCATTTAATTATCTATATTATGAAAATTATTATTTGAAAATTTTAAATAATTACATCAAATTATATTAAATTTGGATTATTTTTGAAAATGAATTGAATGAATAATTATTAATTAATGTTTACATTTAAATAAGTGTTCAAAATTGAAATACTGTAATATAAGACTTATATAAGACTTGCATAGTTTTCTTCTAAAATAGAGAAAGAAGTTTGAATCGAATCGTAAATACTGTAACAGCAACTGCTCTAACAAATACTACTTTGGAGTAAAGATTTTTTGTTATTTCTGTGTTTTTCATTCATTACTATTTGTCGTTGAGTTGAGTTCTTGTTCAGGCATTAACTCTGTTTACTCATTAGCTCTACGATTACGTAAATAGTAATTATACTCACTTTGTATAATAGATTAGCAGTTCTTATATTATAAGATTATCCAAATAATGTTCAAACCATTATTAAAACTTAATTAGAGAAAATTTTAAATTATAATCAAAACTATAATCTATTATTTGGAATAAAGTTTATTTTGAAGAGAAACAAATGTCAAAATTTAAAGTCTATGAAAAATCCTCAATTTTATACATTAAATCCTTACTCCAATTGCTTGGTTTTTCCATAAGCTTAAGGATGAATCAAGTTTTGCAAATGTTGTCATATGCGTTGGTCTGTATATTCTTTTATTTCAAAAGTTCTCTCTAAGGATTCAATGCAATGCTGTTTCAAACTCAATGGTACCATATTTTTGATTCAAACTTTTTTAAGTTTAAATTATTAGAAATATTGTAGAATTTAAGTCATAATAAATAAGAGAAGACAAGACTTTTCAATATAAAACTATCTTTTTTAAGTGTATTGAACTTTATCCAAATTCTAATGAAGATAAAGTTTTATGCACTTAAATAATCCTAAGCTTATAAAATAGCTTCTTATTTTTACTTTTATATAAAGAGACTTTTGTTTCACCTTTAAAAGCATTAATTCTCATCTCATATATTCTTAAATAAATGAATAAACAAAGAATTTATTGCGAGTAAATTCTGTTGTTATTTTGTACTCTTTTAGAAAATATTCAAAAGAGAGAACAATATTTGAATTAAAACATTGAACGAAACAGAACTAATTAATTGAGATAATAAAAGTTGATCTCGCAATTAATGCTAAACATTACGAACTCTAGAAATACAGTATATTTGTTACACATATAGAGAAGTAATACATGAATACTTAATGTTTGAATTAATGTAATTCATGACAAATTATTTTGTTTTCTTAAATTAGTTTTAGTTAAAAAAATTTAATTGTGTTTTCCTTTACCCAACGTTAGAGTCAATGAATAAAATAGATACTAAAAATTGTGAATTGTGTTCCTTCGCCTTCTATGAAAGCGAAAAATCTAAATCATGTGCACTTCAGAAAGAATCTACAAATCATTTTAAAAAAATAAAAATTAAATAATCAATGTAGCATTTTTTAGAATAGAAAAGTCAATTATAGACAGGGATGGCAGAGGGGGGTGTAGCCAAAGTAACTTTAAAAAATAC
>JAUJYU010000185.1:0-16351 GCA_033995675.1 Nothrus silvestris
CTGATGAGAAGTAATTTTGGTGATGGTATTAATTTTGGTGACACCTGTTTTGTTTTAAATATGTAGTTGGATTAAAATAGTTTGAATTTGGGTGATTTAATGCATAGTATAGTACTAATAGTACTTAATAGTATAAGATTTGGATAGTGTATAGAGATTATTGACGCACCTGTTTTGGTGGATGCTCATTGAACGACGTACTATCTGAGCGGTATATCCGTGCGCCACTCTGTTCGCTGTTTGTGTTCCTACCCCTAACCTAAAGTCCGTCCCCCAAACATTTACTTCGCTGAGTGAGAGACCGAGTCATTCATTCAATAGCCGGCTTTGGAGTTAACAGAAAAGACATCATTTTGTGCTTTTATATTCAGTTTAAACTCAAATAAGTGAGACTTCAATATACTGTTTATACTTATATTTAATGAATATATAACTTATTAAACTTATAATATTATATCTAAAAGTGAAACTTGTTTTGTTCGCAACTTGAAAGTGTGTTTTAAATAAAGCATATCTTATTAGCTTTGATTTGATGCAGTTATCAGTGCATCAAAAATAATATTCATATTTTATTATTATTATTATTTGTGGAAAATGTTAGCGCGAAAGATATCCAATTTGAATGTGATTAACGCTAACAACACTTGTAATTTCGTGGAAAAGGATAAGAATGGTATGAATTTTGATTTCATTTAAATAATGTTTTGCAAAGTTTTGGCGGAAATGACAAGAAAAGAATGAAAACCAGAGAAGAAAAGGTCTTTCTTTTTGGGGGGGAATAGGAATTGCCGCCAAAAAAGGCTCATTGCATGCAATGCTGGAGTGAATGGCTGTGTAGTTATAGTTATAGTTATACTGTTCTCAGTGTTGTTGTAATAGTAATAGTAGTGGAAAGTGTTGTAAAGCGCGAAACAGGGGTTTACGCACTAAACGCAATGCATATGTCTTTTCATATACATTATATTGAGTCAGGTTTTGTTGGGTATGTTATGTGTTGGCTATGTATGTGTGCTGGCTATGTATGTATGTGTGAGGGTGTGTGCGATGCATAGATGTGTGCCATAGACCTCAATCGTGTTGTTATACGTACGGATAGATTGTAGACCTATCTTATGATGCGATATAAAGTATTATATATGCTATATATGAATACACAGACCGAGTCTCGTACGAAATGCCAATCTTAGCAATAATAATAACATATCATATAGTGATAGTTCGGTTCACTTTCCACACAGAATCACAACTTTCTGTTTTACGCATTCGTTCGGACCTTAGTTTTGATTTGATTTCATATAAGACTCAAATGAAATGTTAGTAAAAGAAAAGACTAAACGTTTTTGTGCAATAATTTCTAATACAGTTGATTGCGTTGACATCCGTTTTGAATGATAATAATTTTTTTACTATTGTATATCTCTGTTATCTGAATAGACGACCAATTCTTGGTCTTATGAAATATTTGACTTGCGTTGAGATAATTCATTGTAGGAGTTTTTGTACTATTATTTTCGTGAAACTCCAACTCATTGAAAGCACTATTATGTGGAAAGTAGTATTTCAGTGGTGTCTCTGCCGCGAAGCACACGTGTATTGCTATCTTATATTATTATATGAATTATATATATCTATATATTTCATATCATATACAAAATAGATAATCGGGTTTGTTTGGGGCCTTAATTATTATTATAAATAATCCTTAGATTCACGTATTGTTAATTGTGTTGAATAGAAATGTTGGATATTAGATAAGAGGCTAATGAAAAGCGAAAGTGACGACCACTATATCGTCAATATATTGATGATGAGGTCACTCACTGGTAGACAGAGAGAGACTGTGAGACCAATTGATATAATTAGCTAAAACTAATGCAATGCTGGCTATGTTTGCAAATATTAATGAATAGAAATGTAATGTCGTGATGCCTGCATACCTATCACGCGTATAGCGACTTGTATAGTATGGCAACATTTTTATGTTATGCTAATATTTTTTGAGTTGAAACGCATTTTAAATATTTGTTGCCATCAAATAATTGAGTTTTACTCCAACCGATACATATTGGGAGAGAGCAGTTGGGCGTAGGTTTGAGTTGGGTTTTGCTCAAGTCCTACACTATTGCAATTGGAGTTGTATTTGAGTTGCGTTTTATGTGTCCCAAAATATGATCACTAAAGCTCTGGCAAAGTAGGAGCACATAGTATGCCATAGTATGGCACATATGAGCACATAGTATGCCATAGTATGGCACATATGAGCACATGCACCACGCCTTGCAATATATACAATACAGTCAATACTATGAGACCAATAGAGCATACATTTAGAGAGATTGAGATGCGATGCAAAAGCCCTTTAAACCAATACATTGACTCTGCCATAAAAGGTCCCAATTATTGATCGGTTCTTGTCTTTCGCCAATGAATGAGTTTGTATCGAATGGATGCGATCCAGTCTAGTGTGTCATCTCTTTCTACACATCCCTATAATGTATTAATATTAGGATATAATTATTGTAGTGTTTGTATTGCATTATTATAATAATGTGTTTTGTGACAATTATTTAATTCCGCATTTTTTGTTTCATTTGTCGCCTTCTTTTCATCTGAATTGAGAACACATTTAGAGAACATATTTGGAGAACATATTTATTTAAAATAAATGAAATTTGATGCCAACCATTTATTTATTCCTTTAATTATATCAATTTATAAATGAAGGCCTAATTGTCTCAATAATCACTTTAACAAATTAAATATTTCGCAATCACTTTCTCCTTAACTAATCTTAAACTTAAATGAGGAAAAAGTAATGAAACTGGCGTTAAATATAGTAAAAGTTTTCAATTACGAAATATAAATGTAGTTTAATCTTATGGTAGAAACTAATCAAAAGTATAATGTTTTGTTTCAGTAGACGTATAATTGATTAATTTGATTGTGTATTAAATTTCACTTCCTTTAATCAAATGCGACCCAAATGGTTGAGCCCATCATTTAGTTAAATAATACTTATGTAATAGCCTTAAAACATACTTTACTAAAAGTTTTTGTGTATGTTTGCAATAAATGTAAAACATATTTATAAAATAAAGCTTATATTACTATAAATTTAATAAACTATATGAGAGATGATAATCATAAAGATTGAAATTAATAGAGCGAACAGACTTGAAACAGACTCTAATTACTAACATTTTGATAATAGAGCTTAAATAGAGAAACATTCACTATTGGAAAGACTGTTCAATTAGCAAAGCATTGGCCATAGCACTCATTTGTGTATATTGTTATTACTTGTTTTGCATACATTTACGTTTTACCATACGTTGTAGTGCTGTATAACCAATGATCCCATATATAATTTATGTAGAATTAATTTCCAACTGTTCCTATTATGATTTGCCATTTATCTCGTTTATAATTAGCATTTGATATAAATCGAGATAAGCAATGCATACCAGATATATCTATTTATATTGAATATTGAATATTTACCATTCGAGACTAGATTATAATTACGACTTAGAACTTTTCCACCAAATCAAAGTTTGACGTCCAAGCCTTAGACTGAGCACGTGTCCACTTTGTCGTACTATGGATATTAATATCTATTAAGTTTATGTATGTTCACTATCTCTATCCAATGCCTTCAATGCAGACATGTGTCGGTCATTAGTTTTGTTACTTAAATACAAGAAAATGTAGCTTAAATTGAAGGGCATATGAAACTGATTTGCGACAAATAGTTGTACTAACGGATGAATAGGATGTGATTCTAGACTTGCAAATAATAGCTGTGATTATCTTCTATGGCAGCTGTTTGTCACTTATGGGTTAAGCAATGATTTGAATGAAAGAGCATGTGTGCACTCGTGTCAACGTGTAGGAGTTGAACGCATTTTAATGTGGATTGAGTTTTGTCACTTTTGCCATTTGTATTGTTTATGATTTGATGTGAAACACAAAACTGATTTAACAGTAGTTTTATTAAAATGATGCCACAATTACAGGTGCTTTTAGAGCCACAATTCCTATATTTTATTTGCCGTTCAAATCTGTAAAAATTATACTAATCATTACGTTTTCATTATGTTGTTTATAACGGAATTTATTTATTTTCCATTATTTCAATTGTTCATAGCGTGTATACATTATGTGTACATTATTTTCTCTTTCTCGTGACCATTCAATTCAGTCGTATTTCCCCATTAGCTTAAACCTCAAGGACTTACCGTTTAAATACTTTTACTAATGGCCTTTCAATGTATTCTCGATTGTATTTTAATAATTTGAAAAAAACAAAAATACAAATTTTTCTCTAAGAAATATTTTTAAATGCTTCAAATCGTCTTTATTTTTTGATGGCATTCACGTCAAGATAGTGAGCGTGCGGTCCATTCAAAGTAAGACTTGAAAAGTTGGTATAACTTTAGATTTGGTTTCCAGACAGAGCAAAGCCAACGTTCGCTCAGGAATCCAAACCCATTTTCACAACATTTTTGCTTTTTTTTCTAAAGTCTAACTTTTTAACATAAATCTTAAGCTTCCATTTAATAGTAGTTTCCATTCACATAATTTACATTTAAGCCATTTTCGAGTGACATTTGCAATCCCTTAAACAAACCCACGCCAACACATGTGTTTCTATTCAGAAACATATTTCTCCTCATTTTATTATTAATTTACTTTTAGAGACTTTATATAAAAAGCAAATATTTTATACTTATTTTCCATACAAAATAAGTTTTTTTATTTCATTAAATGCTTGCGTCATTGCATTTAACTGTCATTATTGTTATTGACGAAAATAGGAGATAAATCTGGTTTTCTCCGAACTGTCCATTAATAGGCTTTTAAATAAGTTAGAATAGGTTTTGTCTGTTTTCTACTTTTGTGTGATATTAATCTGATTGACATTTTATTGCGTTAAGGATTCTCTGTTACAAAATATAAGTGGAGTGCAAAAACACTTGTTTTACAAATTGACAAATCAAGTGAAGACTTAGAGTTGTAAAAGGCTTAGAATGTGTTTTGTTTTTTATGTTTAAAATTGAAAAAATAATCAAAACGAAGTAAGCCATCTATGCTCGCAATGTTGCGTCGCATGATTCCAGCAAAACAAATATATCTATACCTTTAAATATATATTCATGATATGATGCCATTCATGCCAATGGCCATGACGTCAATTAATGCGGAAAGTTTTATATAAGTTAATAAATAAATAAGAGGAAAGACAGTGTTGCTGAGAGTGACTGCTGTACACACACTAGTATTGGTACTACTTGTAACTATTGATAATCCAATATTGTAATCCATGTGATGTTGACGTTGTAGTTGCGTCTTCTCTTTGTCACATCTTCAGCAATTGACTGTTAATGAAATTTGAATTCAGTACTACTATAAGTAGTCTCTTCTCTAGTGAACAATAGACCAGTTTTGTCCACTTATGTGGCTTTTGTAAACCTATTTAATGTTAACAATAGTTGAATATTGCGACCACTTTTGCTTTTGTGTCATTTATTATATCATTATTGGCAACACAAGACCCAAATAATTGAGTTGACATTCGTTGTCCACAATTAACTAGGATTTAGTTCTCGTTAAGTTTACTAATAATTAAATATATATAATATATAATGCATATCGTGTTGGAATCTCAGACCCAAATATTTGATAATATAGGCATTGGTGGCGATTGTGCCACTTTTATTAGTGAGTCTTATATTATTTTATATTAATATTGTTGTTGTTTATTCTTAATAAGAATATATTCTTATTTTCTAATGATTTCTTTTTTCATAACTTGTAAACTAATTCCACATTTATTAATGCCATTAATGCCATCCTATTTACTAATATAGTGACTGTTCGTTCATAAAAGCAATATTAAAAACTTTTCAAATGAATGCCTGAATATTTAGAGAATTGGGTTAAGAGTTTTAGCTTAAAGTGAGACGAGTTAAAGATTTTCAAATGTGATATACTTATGCTTTGAAAGTTTTGAACGCCTGTGTGTGTGACTGAATGTTTACAAGTTTTGTATATATAAGTTGTACTGTACAGGAAGAAAATGTTTAATGGCATGTATGTCTTGAGGGTTTGACTTATATCGCAAACTTTGTGTCACGTGTTTCTGTCCGCTTATATGATTATTAAAATATTTACTTAATATAATTAATTGAAATGCATTTATTTGAACAGTTCGTGAAAAAGAGCCCTTCGAAAAGGCATACAGAGTGGGACCAGTACTCGGCAAAGGAGGCTTTGGCACAGTATATGCGGGAACCAGAATTAGGGACAATCTTCCTGTAAGTATCAAATAATCTCTTATTACGTATTATTGTTGTGATGACAACTTTCACGCAAATCACAATTGCATTCTTATCGATGTTTTTGTTTCGATAAGTTTTTCCCTCTTATACTTGCGATTCATGAATACAACAATATATACAACAATAGAGTTGGCAAACAGTGAAAAAGCGAGTCATTTTTGTAGGGATTTCCCTTTCACTAATTTATGTCATTCACAATCAGTTTGATTGCTGTCCTAATAATTTGAAAGAACCTTCTGATTAAACTATAAAAAATACTTTTGAAGGCAATAAGTTTATAATAAAGATAACACTCGATTGACTTGACTGCTATTAATTGTTACAAAAGTATACCTTGTGATACCTTTAAAAGTCACCGTTTGAATCCATAGTGAGAAATGGTATCATATTATTAAATCTTAAACATGATAGATATTAAAAGTATACCTTGTGATACCTTTAAAAGTCACCGTTTGAATCCATAGTTCAGAAATGGTATCATATTATTAAATCTTAAACATGATAGATATTTATTGCTTATAGATATTTATTGCTTATCGACATTAATGACTGACTATTATGCCTATTATGCGGTCGACTAAAGAATTCAATAATTATTTTCATTACTTGAAAGGAAAAAAAGATATAGAACTCAAATAAAAAATTGGGTCAAATGTAGTCGTAGTGTTAGAAAAAGGTTTTCAGTTATTCAGTTAGAGAGAGAAAGAGACAGCATTACAGCCAAAATGAAGAGCTAAACCAATCCACGCATGTCGTCGTTTCTGTGTTTGGTATGGAATATAAGCAAAGTTCACAATATTTCACTGCAGAATTAGGTCATAAGACTTTTGGCAGCTTTCATGTGTCTCTTCATCAGTCGTTTGCATCTTTTAATTTTAATAAATTGCTGATTAAAAGCAAAATTTCTTTATATATAATGAATAGCTGTTATCCTTCGCGACTTTCAATAATATAAAAACGGCTTTCAATAATATAAAAAATAAGTTTTCCTTTGGCACTAATATTTTTGGGAAAAATAATTATCAAATTAATGAAAGCTTAAAAGTTTGCATTATTTACAAAGTATTACAAAATAAAAAAGAATAGGAAGAAAATAAAATTACACATTGAATAAAAGCGTCAAAACATAATATTTAGTTCCCCTTCAGAGATATTTTCGTAAAAAAGTTTATATAAATAGTTGATTGTAAACTACAAACTATAAACTAATGAATTTGTTCCACATATAACAGGTTGCAATCAAACACATCTCTAAAGAAAAAGTGACGGGTTGGGAACAGGTAGGAGCTCAGCTTTGTATGGCTTAACTGTATATTTAACTAATATATAAATATAATTTATTAGTGCAATGGAAATCGAGTGCCTCTCGAAATAAGCCTTTTAAGAAAAGTAGACCACATTTCTGGTGTTATTAAACTAATCGATTGGTACGAAAGAATAGATTCCTTTATAATCGTTATGGAAAGGCCCGAATCGGTGAAAGATCTGTTTGACTTTATCACTGAGAAAGCAGTTCTCGAAGAAAAACTTTCGCGACTTTTTTTCCGACAAGTGGTCGAAACAGTGAACGCCTGTCATAAGGCAGGTGTCATTCATCGCGACATTAAGGATGAGAACATTTTGGTTGATATGCGAACTCTCACATTAAAGATAGTGGACTTTGGTTCTGGTGCCTACTTAAAGGATAGTGCCTATACTGACTTCGACGGTAAGCTACCATTGTTTAAAACCATTCGTATGGAATGTTAATTGCATTGAAAGCACAACTCAGGCTCTCGTTTTCATTATAAATACTCAGTATATGAATAGATGACAAAAGAACTCATTTTAACACTCACTACAATTGCTTCTAAAACGTTAATTTCATTCTTTTATATTATACCGAATTCTGCGAAAAAGGGTTGGAACTAATGTAGAACAAGAGGTTTTAGTGGGGAGAGAGAGACTACCCCTGACCCTAACCCCGACCTGTGACTCGTTTAGTTGTAAAGAGCTTTGTTTGGCGCAAAAACGTTCGCATAGTTTTATCGCAGTTAACATTCGTTCAAATTTAAATTGAGAGAAATGGAGCGCATGTTTGAAATGAGCACTTAATACGAACGACTTTCCTTATCTATCAAACTATGCGTTCTTTAAACACATTTGAGCAAACTTGTGGGCAAAGCAAAACGGGTCAAATGCCTTCCAATCTATTTAGTGCTGCTCAAAATATTCACCATTTAGAAATATTCACCATTCAGTTCGTCACTGCCTATAATACTAACTCATGGAAGGTATCGCTGAAAAGGCGAGACCGGAAGATCATGTTTATCAAGTGTTTTTATGCTTGAAAATTTTGAGTTTGAGTTTGTTGGCCCGTCTATTGCCTGTCGCGACAATTTTGTCCACTTTTTGTCACAAATATGTTATACAAATTGAGCGGAAAAAACGTTTATCTCTCACGAAGAGAGGGAGAGGACAAACAAATACTTAATATCTATTTCTCAAACTGGTGTAAACAGTAAATCGACTGAGCATTACTCAAATTAATTGTACACTTTTTAGGCAAGTTTTTTAATTTAGAAGATTTTGCATTATTGAGAACCTTATTGGTAGACAAGGCCTGCATTATCTTTGTTTATTTGGTTTCGCTCTGTTTAGACTATCGAATCTTTGCACTGACAGTAGTGGCAATCAATGGCAATCAACTGTAAATAGTTGAGAGTCGCAGCAATGCAATCGCAACATTCCTTCAATGTATTCAACTATAAACAGTCAGTCATTGCACCGTTTATTAGTTGCTCTCAAGCTTTGATAGTTTTTCCGCTATTTTTTACGAGAGAATAATGTATAGTAAATGGACAGAAAGGATAGTTATTGCAAATTAATTAACTATATATAAAGGTTGAACATTGCCAAATTTCTCACTACAGTAATACCTGAGTGAATCGCTGGGGACCTGACTAGTGTTCGCTATAATGAGGTGATATTGTATTAGATTTTTATGATTGGGACCAAACATTAACTCGGATTCATTATAAAGAGATTCGCAATAACGAGGTATTGTGTAATAGGTTTAGGGAATTGAGACGCAATTTATTTACAGTTGATCTCATTCATTGATTCATGTTTTGTATTATAATTCATACTTATAGTCAGTAAGCTTTTGGTCTAACGCCTAATTAATTGAAGCTGTTATAGTATTAATGCTTTCGGCAAACCTTTTATAGCATATAATATATGCTTTTAAAATATTCTCAGCATTATATGCCATAAGTTTTTTCTAACCGGAACTTTTTAAAAAGATTGCGAAACTATTGCATCACAAGACTGTTTATATACCTGTCCTCTTCTATTGTTATGCAATATCGTTTGACGTGATTTGACTTGTGATTGTGATTTGGAGCACAAGGCATACAATCCTATACAATGTTTTGTTATATATATAGTCTTATTCAACTATCAGCTTATTATTCATTATAGTTAGTATTTTATTGCTTTAATTGAATGAAGACTTGCTTAATATCTCATCTTATTTCTCATCTTTTATATTAATGAATGAACTCTAAGAATAGTTGAAGGGGTCATAAAAGAGCTTAATATTTGAATAATAAAAATAACGGTATCTCTTGTTTGTTTATTTGTTTGTTTTTGAAGCTTTAAGATTTGATAATTGCTTATTTGATATGCAAAATACTGAACATTATTTACACATAACTAGAAATGACAATAAATATTTTAATCTTCTATGGCTTTTAATCACTTATAAACTTATTGATTAGAAAAGTTCGCTTTTGACACGTATTGCTTTTTCAATTGATATCAACAAGTATTTCAAGTATTTGAAGCATTTTCTACGAATTAATGCAATTTATTTCATGTGATTGATTATTGTTTATACAAAAGTTGTGCAATACTTATGATTGTGTGCGCAATACATGTAAAGTTCTGAGAAAGCGTTTTCCAATAGAATAATATTGTAATCACATCCGTAATAGTTTGACATAAGGTGTAGGCGTTATTCGCCTGAAATGATTAGCCAAATGAAAGTTATTACCTCTTATGCATAATTTGCATAAATAGAGATTCACTCATTATTTATAGCGCTAATGAGATAACATCATTACTTTATGTATACAAAGAAGTTATAAAAAAATTCACATCAAACACGCCTAAACTGGTAAGCCGTCAACTCTAAGAAGGGGAACACATTGTTTATCTTTGATACGTCACAACTACCAAAGCTCTCAACGATTTTCTTATACGTCACGAAACAATTTCTATTATCATGTGATTTCATGTTTTAGCACTACTTTCATGCTTATGATATACCACTCAATACAGACCATTCAGCAGAGACCAGATCTTATATTTTAACATTTTTGTAAATTTTATGCTTTTCTAAATGTTTCCCGTTTTCCCATCGCTATAAGATTGACACCAAATGAAAATTGTTTTCTTTTTTACTTTGACTTATTTGTTAAAAGGAAAAAATGCAAACATTTATAATTTAAACCCGAAGTGCATGAGAACTATGGGAATCTTTCTCAATATCCACCGTTTTTTTTGTATTATAGCATATAATGTACTGAATGGCAATTGAATTAGTAAAAGGAAAAAATAGTGCAATAAAATATTAGATTTATTTATAGACTTAAGCAGTGTTAGATAAAGTCTATGTCCGCTCTCATATTTTCCTCAAAGTTCTATTTCTAGAGAAATAAGATTTAGAAATAAATTTAAAAGCTTTTTATTAATAACTACAGTTTTTTTTCAGACTAGAGTCAAAAATAAGATTTATTTCTTGGAATTAATTGTTAATTACGAGTTAAGATAGAGATGAAAACTTTCCTTAAATACTCTTGACGTGAAACGTTGCGAAATAAGTCCGACAGGAGATCATAATTTTAATATCCAATTATTCACTGTCATAGAGTAGGCTCATTATCGTTTCAATTATGACAGTTTTATTTTTAATTGAATACAATGTAATATATTTGCATTTTCGACCCCTTATTTTCAATTTGAATGAAAGCTTTATTTTTATCAGTTTGAGTCTGTTTTACGACTGTTGTCGCCGTTTTTTTGCTGATAATGTGATTCCTAAAGGATATTGCAATGTATGCGAACGGCAGATGAAGTAACGGATATTAAATTTAAACAGAAAGTTGGGGGAAGAGTATCAGTTGTGGACTTTGTTCGGATATCTTCCCGGACCTTGAAATGAGCCTAAATTGAAATCCATTCATGAGATTTATGACTACATGTATATTCATTTCATGAAATGTATACTAATATTAAAAAATGATAGTAGGAATAGAGGAAACACACTGTAGTCTCGTGTAAAATGGTGTTTGATTTCCATTCAAACGTGTTATTAGTGATTACTATTAGAATTAAATGCTATTAATTAAGCATAACCTTTAACTTACAGGAAGTCATAGTAGAAATGCTTGTAATGAAAACTAAGAAACATTGGCATATAATATAGCATTTAAATAGCATTTAAATATTAACATATAGTTGACTTAACTCGAGCTGACTATAAAAGCACATGAAGATTGAAAGAGAAGTTATTTTTATATCACGTATACATAAATATACTATAATTTTTGGTTTGTTAACGGAAGAAGAGAACTAACTATAGCTTTGTTTCAGTACTCATTCGTTTTAGGTTTCAATCAGAGCTTACAATTACAAACACCAGAAAAGAGAGAAAGTTAAGAGCAATTCCTTTATTTATAGTTCTCTCATATTCGCGAAGCCTTGACTCGAAGTTAATTTTGGTATTTTTTTTTCAAAGTCTGTCTGCGTTCCAGACAAGTGGTTAATAAAGGGTTAAAATAAATGATATTATTTGTTAAATGATATTCTGCTCAATAGAAAGAAGAGAATAGTATAAACTACTTGTGTATAAACTGTAGATGGGTTTTGCTATTTGTGCGATGTCATCTTTTTTCTATGCGCTCCGATTTTTTGTTTTCTATCGTTTATTTATTTAAACTTCTGTCTGGTCTTGGAATTAGTTCAGGCGACGCATTCATGTACCTGTAGTTGAGGTATACTGTACTCCATATGTGTACTCCACTATTTTCTATCAAATATACACATTCTATGTATAACACAATCTCATAAATGGTGTGATTCACACACAACAGACCCCCAAAACTGATATCAACTTTTTTAATCACTTATTTTTAATTACAAACCGATAATCGCAAATGTGCTCAATTTGAGTGCATATCTCTCTCATTCTCGCTATTGTCAACTTATTTGAAGGCAAGGCTTAGGTATTGTAATTGTTTTAATAAGCATTTTAGTGAGAAATGTTGTTCTCCTGTAATTATAAAGTGCTTTATCGATAAACTAACAAATATCTACTGTTAAAAAACACAGTAATTGCAAAGCAAACGCTTCAATAATCATTTCCAGTGAGACAAGAGTTTCACATAAAAGAGTGAAAAGAAGGCTCAAATATTTGGTATTAGAAGTCTCAAAGAGACTACACTTAATATCTGTAAAGTCGGAGCTATGGCTGACTGGCAATAGAAGTCAGCAATGCATCACATATTATATAACATAACATGAAATTCATTGCTTTCTAGGTCTGCGCACCTGTAATGATGTAATGATTTTATTGGAATTTTCGCTTCAGGCTATCATTGTAAAGCCCGGAGGTCAGCGTCCCTCCTAAGGCAATCCAACACAAGTGGTAGCTTTTCTTTGGGCATTCAACCCGATTCCCTTCCATTCCTTTTTCATTACCCACTTTGTAGTCTTATATGTTGTAAGTCTTATATGTTGTTAGTCTTATATGTTGTAAGACTTGCATGTTTCGCAACTTTTGGTATACATACCAAGTGTGCGCTCGTATTTATATTTATAAATACATCTTTTCGTTGAGGCAAAAATCTTACCTCAATTTGAACATAAAAAATGTGTTGAATAAATAGCATTTTTAATTCTAGTTATCGTGCAATGAGCTTACAGTGAAGTCTTATGAGCTACAGTAGAACCTTATGCTTAACTTATAGCATGTCAGGTAATTCGTCAGTTACTATGGGGTCTCTGTTCTACTCCATAGCAAAGCCACATTCCAAACAAGGCAAAGAGACTTTTAATTGAGCCGACACCCCAAGGGCTGCCTTTGCTCTTAAATAGTATTTATGCATTCACTAACTCTCATATAAACTATGGCTGATATAGCAATTGGAATGCCAACTATCTATTTATTTGTAAGCTCTTGAACTGGTTTTTACTAGAAATTTTGTTTTAGGGAAATACGCGTCGAGTCGAGGGAAAACTGTAGATACAATTTATTGACAATCGAAAAGTTAATTATTTTCCAAAGTATCGGTTTTGGTTGCAAATTATAGGCACTCCTACTTATTATTTTACGCCATTATTGAGTTTATTCCGAAAAATGTCAATTTGTAAAAGTATTTCCTTATGTAAAGTAAAGTATTTTCTATCGAAACTTTTATTAACAGATGTAAAATCTTGTTTCATATAATGAGAAGTCGTCCCTCTTTGCTTTGGTGCTTAATTCAAGAGTTGTTGCAATGAAAAGTACCAAAACTATGTCGAATATTGCTTACAACTAATTTTTTAATTTGAAGGAAAATGTGTTATTTGTCCGTTTAATTGAAAACTTTTCTCATTTCCTCCAAATCGCTTCTTATAACTGAGTAAATAATGTTATGTTTTGGCTATGCCTTGAAATATTCAAAACATTCATCACATGCTTTTCTATAAGTCGGTTATATAAATGGGTCATATATTCCTATTCCCAAAATGTGTGCCCATTCAAGAGATAGAGAAAACATTAGAACCTTGAATAACACAATTGGTGCGAGGCTACAAAAAATGGTGCACAACTGCTTTATTATTATTTTTTATTGTTTAGAAAATTTCTTATCCTTTAATTTCCACCCATTCCGTGTGTTTTCCTAATAGAGACACATTATAGACACCTAACTAACACTGAGTTAACTGTTATTAAACTTTAAGATTTAACATATATGTGAGCTTTAATTGTTTTGATCAATACATTTGTACATATAATTAAAATTTTACAAATTTTAAAGAAAAGTACATTTTTTAATTTTGTTCAAATATTTTAAGGCCGTCTCACGTCCTTCAAAGATGTGCTGTAAAATGCATTGCAAGCTATCTATCATTGAATAATCAAATACTTGCATTTGTCCCTCAAATCAAAATTATATATCTTTATATTTAACGAATTAAAATTGAGAAACAGATAACTTTAATTAAAAAATAATTAGGTCTCCATTCAATCAATACTAAGAATGAAAGACGAGAGCCAGAGATTGCATTAACATTATTAATATAAACAAAACTATCATATAATTAGTTGACAATAAAAGAGACATAATTAATAGTTTGTTTAATTTTGAATTAATAGGCACACGAGTCTATTCTCCTCCCGAATGGATAAGACATAATCGATATCACGGCAGATCTGCCACTGTTTGGTCATTGGGTGTCCTGTTGTATGATATGGTTTGCGGCGATATTCCTTTCGAGAAAGACGCAGATATACTGTCAGCAGATGTCAGATTTCGCCGAAGGCTATCATCCGAATGTCAGGATCTTATAAGAAAGTGCCTATCAATATGTCCGTGCGATAGACCATCTCTGGAAGACATCCTCTCACATCCCTGGATGTCAGCAAAGTTAGAGAGTGGAGTCTCGTCTGGAATTCCAGTTCAGACTAGACGTAATCCAATCGATTCGCAGTCAATTAGCGATCAGAGCTCTACCAGCAGTCAAAGCAGTCAAGACTCGATTTGACCTGAATTTTAATAATAGGCGATGATCTTTAATTAATTAATTCACTTCAGTTCATATTATATTTTATTTCATTCTAAACATTAATTCGCAAAATGCAAATATTGTAAATAATTTTAATAATTATTTAATTGAGTGATTCGTTAGATTAATTGATTGCCTGTTTTCAGGTCTAAAACAGTTAATCCAAACACTTATTATATTTAAATTATTCAAAAGCAAAGCCTACGCTTTTATTTCATTATTTTCAATAAATGAATTTAAGATTCGGATATATGTCTATTAATAAATTTGAAATCTGTTCACTTATTATTTCACGATTTTGATTATCTCTCAATACAATTATTGATATTCAAAATAATTTCGATAATAATTAAATCATACAAATTATTGCAACTTTAATAAGTTGTCGATTTATTGCAACTCTAATAAGTTGTCGATTTATTGCAACTTTAATAAGTTGTCAATTTATTGCAACTTCAATAAGTTGTCGATTTTATTGGTATACATATATCTAATAGAAAAGTGGGTTTCGCTCTTAGTTAGTAATAAATATTTGTGTAATTATCTAAAAAATAACTAAACATGAATGCGAAATTGTTTTATATGCAAAAACCGATGTTATTATTCATTTTTTATTACATCGTTTTTAGGATAAATATTAGAACTTTTTTCTAACAGTTATCAATTGGTGCTGACGAACAATATATATATAATAGCTTTTAGCATATTATTGTCTATTTAAAAAACTATTTATGTAGTGAACAAAATTAGCTAAATTTTAAACTTATTTAATTTATCACACATTCAGTGAATTACAGATATATATATTGTATTATTATATATTATAATATCGTATATTATATTTGTCAAAATACAGCTCTCTTTAAATTATTTCATTTAAAATGCTTTACCAATTGTGTTGAATAAGCGGTTGGTTTTATTTAAGAATTGTTTATATAATATTATTATTACTACCTATTTTGTAATTTAAAACATGTGTTATTTTATAGCATATGTTCGTAAATAACTTATTATAAATCACTTTTAAAAAGTTACATATTTGTGGTGCACACTATCCGGGAATTAATTCACAAATAACAGAGTTATAACAGAGTTATAACTGAGTTATAACAGAGTTTTAACTTTGTGTGAAAAACCATTGTAATGAAGCTCATGAAAGATTTTATATTATTATTTTGTGTGTCGATTTCGCTAAT
>JAUJYU010000186.1:0-16349 GCA_033995675.1 Nothrus silvestris
TAACGTTTAGTTTTTTAAAAATTGTTTAAGTTTTCCTTTAAATTATTTAATTAATTATTTAGAATTTTTTATAGTTAATTATTTAAAAATTTAGTTTTATTCAAAATTAGGAATTTTGGACTAGATTTTAATAATTTCAGTAATTATTTCATTTTTAAAAGACATTATTTATGAATTTATTTATTTATTAATATTTATTTGAGTGAAACGATAAATAACTTTATTAATAATATAATTATTGCTAATAATTAATTGCCATTAATTGCTATACAAATCAAATCATAAACCAATACAAACAAGTGATAATGCCTGCGGGCCTTTCGTGGGCTAAGTATTTGAGTTTCATGAGTGCTTCTCTCTTTAGTACATTCTTAGGCTCACAAACAGTTCATCTGTTTTATAGACCACTCCATGTATTGAATGATTTGCAATATTTAGTTATTTTTATAATATTTATTGAATTGAATTAATACTAAATTATCTCATATTCAGGACATCGAAAATCTGATTCAAATCGAAAAACAAAAATTGGAGCAAAAATTAAATAAATCCGAGAATAATAAACGCGTAGAAAATAATTGAAATTTAATCATTTTTTGATAAGACTATCATAAAAAGTAGTGAAACAATTATTTTGTAGATTTGTTTTTGTTTATCATTAAAATTAAATGCATTCGAGTTTTTAAATCGAAATAATGACAAAAGAAGTTTATTCCTCGTCTTCTTCGTCGTCCAATTCATACAACAAAAGCGGACAACAGGACAGCCGTCGACCCAAACCTGTCTTCTTCTGGAATAACGCGGATGTCATGAAATGGTTGAAAAGACATTGCGAGGAATATTACGGATTATATGGGAATACATTTCTGGAGAACGAGATCACCGGTCGCTCTTTGGTTCGCATGAATGACATCACTCTCGAGCGAATGGGAATAAATGATGCCCAACACAGAGACGACATCTGCAGAATAGTCCTCAAGTTGAAGCTCAAGAGTGACATAATTGAGATTAAAGACTTAGAGAAGAAGAGTGAGTTCGGAATGACGTCTTCCATGACTACAGGCATGAGTTGACATACTTTTTGTGATTAAGTGCTCTTTTTTGCCAATGGATTCCCATTCATAATAGTTTTACCATTTATTATCATATTTAATATTAATTATATTTAAACTTAATTGTAATGCATTTAATAAATTAGATTTTGCTCTAAAAACGGTATAAAATTTTATTGTATTAAAAGAGAATGACTGAAAAGATGAACAACAGCTGCGATAATAAAAACTACACACAAGTCAACTAATTGCATGTCTAACTAATTGCATGTCTAACGCATTCCAAGTCAATTCATTTCTTCATAAAGTGCTTTATTAATATTGAGAGCCAAACAACACGATAAGCCCACACCCACTAACTATTCAATATAAGACCAATCAGTTTATAATCCAATTAAATCAGTTTATAATTCAATTAAAAGTCTAATGTCTTACTTGAAACAAAGCAATGAAGAGCATTCCTATTCCAATACTATTCAGATTATCACTATTTTAAAAATTAATAAAATCAATACAAAATGTCATAGTGTTTGTCAGTTTTTAACTTTTGAAATGGAAAATACCTCAAGAGATTCAATATTTTTTGATAACATCCCTCCTCATAAATCTGTCCAATGTCTATATTATTGCAATTTTTAATATTACGACAACAGCTATCGGGAAATGTTTGGTTTCCTCGCGTTTGTGCCCAATATGAATAAGTCCAATCATTATAACCGTCAACTCCACAACATTTTAACTAAATTTAAAGCAATAAAAAAATCTATTAGACTAAGACATGAAATAATGAATTGTTGTTTAAACTCACACTTTCTTGAACTCTATCCCAGTCTTTGTCCATTATTCCTCCGGTTCCGTATTCTCGCAAAGTTTGGTTAAGAGAATTGTGTAAACTGTCTTTCAAAGAGTCGCGATAGACATAACCCGTAATCGATGACGAAAACACAAATATAAATACCACGAAAAAGAAAGCCGCGAGCTATGAGACGCATAATAATTAAATTAGTTTGAAAAGTGAGTCGATTTGTATAATATAAATTGAACCCGCTACAACCCCGGTTCAAATGAAAAGTGGACAACCCCTATATCTCCATATTTGCGACTTGTCCACTTTTCATTTGAACGACCTTTATATGTTTGAATAACAACCGTATATAGCAGTTTTGGATGTTCGTTAGAAGTACAGCTGCACGCGAAGAACCCGATCACCAGCATTGCCGTTCCTATTATTATGAACAGCGACGGCAATGCAAAGTTGAACTCTCGCGACACTTCGAACACTTTAGTGATCGATATCCTCATCCATAGACCAACAATTAAAATGATGAGACCAATGACCTGAGTTAGTAAATCAAAACACCAGTCTTTCAATAATTGTTTCGCTGGTAATAACTTTGGAAATAGTTTTTTCCGACTCAAACTCACCCAAAATATAATATTGAAGAGCATTAAGAAAGTTTTAGCCCCAGCAATACATGCTTTGGTTTGCAGACGTCTTTTGGAGATCCCTTGCATTTTTTAATTTATTGCTAAATCTGTTAAAATATAAACATATGTCACAATTAACATCAACACTCATAATTGCAAATCGTTCAATACTGTACTTAAAGTTTGATACTTTTAGATTTAAATTTGCGGACCAATTTCTAAACTTCTAAAGCTTTCTAAACTGCGGAATTTAATGATTGTTTTATTACTGAAGACCAGATAATGCGTCAGTTCATTGAAAACACGTAACCACTTCTATTATGATAGAAAAGTGAGTTTGCCTTATAGTGAATCAGAACACATCAAATGCCTGAAGCGCTTCAAAATCAAACTCACTTTTCAAGTTAGGCTACAATATGAATAGCATTGACGATTTGCTGACTTTTTCAACATAAAAATACATTATATATTGACTAAAATTATCATAGGCTTATTATCTTTTCTACTTGTAATGTGAGATATTTATACATCGTATACTAATATACAAATTGTTAATGTTTGACAACCAATGGGTGAAGTTTATCATTATGTTCCCAATAACATAATTAAAGTACAGTATATGAATGTGAACAACTTATATGGTTTTTGATTTTTGAGTGTTCAAATCATTTTTCATTAACAGGTAGTGTAACAGTTAATATTACACTAACTTATTATTCATATGTGTTTTTACAAAATAACTTACTTTAATTATCAAATATTGTTATTTCTAATCATTGCGTTCATTGTCTCAAATTTCGATTTAAAACACGGCTTACGTGACTGAAAAATATTAATCATAATTAATGTTGACTTTTGTCAACAAATCTTAATTGGAATAATCGCTACACAAATATTCATAATTTGTTGAACACAACTCCAGTACTGGTCGTCTCAAGTTTTAAGAAAGGAATTTGTGACAAACTTTAAATATTTGTTGCTTTGCCCACAAAATAGCAATTTAAAGATATTCATTGCATTTTGTATTAACAATACTGAGTATGTCTTCTGAAAAGTCAACGAATCAAAGCCTAAATCGTCGTAAAAGAGTTGCAAATAAAGAGGAAAATGACATAAACGGAGCCAACAATCAAATAGATTCTAATGAAACCATAAATAATGATAACAATCAAAGAAATCCCATTTGGAAGAGAGCACTGCAGCGATCATTACTATCATTTGCGATCCTATTAATAGTGTATTACAGCACCAAAGCTGAAATAAATACAGAATTAGTGATGGCCTCAACTAAAGAGACCATTTCTGGTTCACCAAAAGGACAAGAAGTGATTTGTTCCAAAGATTATGACAACGAGAGAAAAAAATTTAAGAGATGTGCACCATTAAGATGTGGTCGCTTTGTTTCTGATGCTGTTGTCAACGAAGCTGAGGCCCAACAACTGCTATCATTAGCAAAACGAGGTCTCTCTTTGGCGGGTTCTTCAGGCGGTACATCTATTTTTGATCTTCATTCGGGAGCGCTTTCACATCAAACAAGTTTTGTCAATGTTTACAAACTTATTGAATCCGAAGGAAATCAAAATGTATTTACTGAAAAAGATTTCAAAGTCTACAAAGAAGTTAGAAATAAAATTCATCAAACGATTGCTTTACATTTTGGTGTTGAGCCGAAACACCTCTTTTTAACTCATCCAACATTTTTTTCTCGAATAACCACAGAATCGGCAAAAACAATACACAACGAATATTGGCACAAACATATAGACAAACAAACTTATAAGTCCTTTCATTACACTTCATTACTATATTTATCAACTCATAATCAAGACTTCACAGGCGGACGATTTGTTTTTGTGGACCAAAATTTAAATAAAAACATAATGATTGAGCCTAAGTTCGGCCGATTGTCTGCCTTCACGTCTGGATCCGAGAACGAACACTACGTTGAAAAAGTACAGAGCGGTAGTCGTTATGCAATCACTATTTCGTTCACTTGTGATCCTAAATATGCTATAAGTGATCCGTCAATTATTAATAAAGTTTCTTAAAACAAACTTTAATTTCGTTTCAAATACAAACATATGAACTAAATCAGGGCTGCGAAAGGGGGGGAAGGGGTGATTTGTGGCAGACTTCCCGCTAGGCATAAATTTCAGTTAAAAACGCAATAAAAACGAAGGACCCTAGAAAAAAGACGATTTTTGACGATATTATGGTTCTAAAATGCAATAAAACTAACCCCTCCCCTCCCCCTCATCGACTTTCCGCAGCCCTGGAATTAAATGATGAAAAAATGACGTAAAGTTAAAGCATTTTATTGATTATTTGCTGATTACAGGTAATAAGTACTCATTTAATAAGTGTCACTCATTGTAATTACAATTGCAATCTTTTGTACTTCTTTTCAAAACTAAATCGCAAAACATTTGAAAACAAATTATTTGACGAAAAAGCAATAATTTGAGCAAAGATTAAAAATATGAATGACTTGAAATTTAAATATTCGTGCATTAAATCAATTAATAATTATTGTTATATTGAATAAAAGTATTAACAATGAATTTGAAAAATGATTCAATTATTTATAACTTGAAGATTAAAATAAATATTAGGAATTAGTGTGATTTGAAATAAAAGCTATTTATAATCTTTATATATAAATGATAGCGATTAAGGGTTAAGTTTCACCGAAGTTCAAGTGACCAGTTTCTAAAGCGTGAGCCCTCGCCTGAGCGTTGCCTCTCAAGCCTGCGTTACAGGCGAGACATCGGAGCGAAAAGTTTTGAACATCAGTGTATTGACGACTGGCTTTTGCTTCTCTGGCGATCTCAAGAGCCATATCTAGTATGGAGTGATTGGAGACGGGAAACACTGTCTGAATGGGCTGATCATTGTCGAGCGGTTCGAACATAAGTGGGTCATAATGAATGCCGTCGTAGATGAGGAAAATCCTTTGTTGATAAGCCATGTCTTCTCCAAATCGATTTAAGCGGACGTTTTGCGTATCGACGGCAACGATTTCGATGCCGTAGTATTTGGAAAGAATGGACAACTCGATGGCTCCGCCCCAGTGCTCTTCATTCAAAATCCAAGTGCAGTACTCTCTGTTGGGTTTACCCAGAAATGCCTCGTCGTATAGATAGGCGTCTGCGGCCACTGTGTCGGCGATGATTTGCCTCAACGCCGGACCGATTGTGTCGTTGAATTCGCCGCCCGAGAGAGCGAAGTATACGCTCGTGAACAGACAGCTGTTGTTCGCCGGGACGACGCGTCGCATCAGAACTCCGGCCGGAATCTCATGGCTTCTGTTCGTCGATTGCATTTGCATTACATCCGAATAATTGTTTTCACAGATGTATTGCGACGAATGGTTTGGCGAACGACGACTTTTGCGGTTGTCTTTGTGTACAAACAGATAAAACAGTCATCAAATAAAATGAATTAATATTACAGATATATTGATAATCACCAATCAATTCCTCAATAATAAGAGTCTCTCTTTGTTGATGCAAAACGTCTTCCAATTTCTGCAAATCATTGTTGAGATTGAGTTCTCGCGGCGGAAAACCAACTAAAACGCGAAGAGACGACGGATCGACTCCTGTTATGCTAAACAGCATTGCTTTCAACTCCTCGACAGTGTTCTCACCCGAAAGACTTTCGATCATATGTTGGCCTTTACTTGTTTTGCACCGCAGAAGAAGTGGTCGATTGAGTGCAGCCATTGATTGAGTATTTATTTGAAAATATTTGATAAGTTTTAAATAAAACTAAAATAACAAAAATTATAATTTATTACATAAACAAAAAGTGCGAATAATTGAATACTAAGTATTATTATTTACAAATTATAAAACATCAATATATTTAAAGTATACAGTATTTCAAAATAACATTATATCATAACGGGTTCGATGTCTCATTGTTTTGGTCGACATATAGAGTATGAACTAAATTGCATAGAAACTCATTAATTCTTGTTAAATGCCATCTATTTATGATGTCATCAAAACTTTAATTGATTTCTAAATCTCAACACAGAATACAAGCAATCGTTTGTTTATTGATGTTTTGTTTTATATCCAGTCATAAAAAACGTCTTTTCATTTATTTATACATTTTCTAAATTATCACTAAATTTATTCAACTATTAATTCAAATTTAATTCAAATTTTAGGTATAAATTACTAATTATATCAATTTTTGCATTAAATAATCATTTAATTTAAGAAAATTAAAGAATTTGAGTGAAATATTGATAATTATCAAAACTTAAATATTTATAAAACGTTTAAGTTTCAAAACGTTGTTTATGTGACAACTAATCAAAGCGCCAAAAGTGGTGTCACTTTATTATTAGCGCTTTTTTTATACTGAAAAACAATTTATAAGTTTTATTATTAATAATCATTTTTTTAATTGAATTCAATTATTAATGATTTGAGTGAATTGTGAGAAAATGACATCCAATTCAGCAGAAAACCAATTGTTGAGTGAAGTGGTGTTTGTCTGCAATTCTTTGGGACATCAAAACAAAGTCAACAATGAATACATTTTGAATACCAAAAGCAGTTCGGTTTGTATTCGAGATTTGATCCGATTTCTAAGACATGACGACCAGAGGTTTTTGGTTCGCAAACAAATGGGTGTTTCGGATATCGTTCAAAACGATTTGATTCCTATTATAGAACAGCACTCTATAGACGACATCTCACTCTTCGATAAAGTGCTGCGACTTTTGGTGGACTTAACGAATCCAACAATACTTCACTTCAAGCAAAAGATGCCGAACGACAAGTGCGAGACACAGAAGTTCCTCGAATTGCAGTCAATTCTGTATTCATATAAATTATCGTTTGGTTCTCACAAACGCTTTTGGACTGTTTTGGCCAAACATTTGACTAGAATTTTGGATTTGGATCAACACAACCGTCAGGTCGAAGACGGCCTTATGTTGGAGAGGATTCTCATCCTTATCAGGAATGTTTTGCACATTCCTATTGACACCGATTTGGTGAAAGTCACCGAAGACGAGACTAACCCTCACGACCGCATTCTGGAGGTACTGCACAGCTCTGGAATCAATGATCTCATTCTCTTCCTATGCAATAATGGCGAATACCAGGAGTTGTGCTTTCATATGATTGAAATCATTTCATTGATGTTTAGGGAACAAAACGCACAATTCATTGCTTTGAGTGTTTCTAATGACCAACAAATCAATTGGTTTAATAGCGATAGACGTAGTCTTTATGAGAGACAACAGGATAGTAAAGAACTACAAGAGCTGAGGGCTAGAGATCGCACTCATCTTAAAAGTCACTTCAATTACAACCGATTCAATGGCGCCGCTTATTGTGTCAAAAATATGAAGTCCATCAGTGATAGGGATCTTATTTATCATAAAATGCCATCCAATTTGAGTCAAATTAATTTTGACGCCAATAAAGGCATTAAACGAAAAGCAAAGAATAGAAAACCGATGACAGAAAACAGTAGTAATAGTACTTCGAGTGGCGCTCAAGTCATACATAGGTCGACATTTAGAGTGAGGAAATTGTTGCACGACTTTTGCATCGATTTTCTCACTAATTCTTATAATCAATTTATGCGTATTATTAGAGATAACTTAAGTCGTCATTTAAGTCAAGATAATGACGAAACTTACTATTTATGGGCCATTCAGTTCTTCATGGAGTTTAATAGATGTAATCCAAAGACTGACGACAACTCATTGGTCGCCGAAACGATGTCTATCAGTAGTTTTCATTACTTACACACACAGATTGAGCACTACTTGGATTTCATAAAAACACAAAAAGAAGACCTAACGCTTTGGTCTAAAAGACTTCATTATGGGCTGAGAGCCTATAGAGAACTGTTGTTCACTTTGGGATATTTGGATACCGTTAAAGATGAAAAGGCGAGACAATTGGCTCAATTGATCAAAAGTGATCTGTTTTATGAAGCGGAATATAGAGATCTATTGCTTCATCTGTTCCATGACTACAATGAAGTGAAAATGTCAAAAGCATTTCTCAAGGATTTGATAGAAACGAATCATATCTTTCTAAAAATGCTCGAAAACTATTCTAAAACCAACTCTCGTTTAATGGTTAGGCAGAAGTTGAAGAGAAGGAAAAAGAGAAAAGTTTCCAACAAAAAGAGTCCCGAAACGCCACCCGAAGATATCTGGAATGAGGTCGTGTCTACCGTTTCAGATGCATTACAAGGAAATATAGAACTTCCGTCACCTCAAGAAAATACAAGCGTTCGCGCATACGATCCTATTTCTGATAAAACCATTGATGAACAGAAGATGGAAGTAATGCGAAGAATTCATCACTTTTTGAAGCAAAAGCTTGTTATAGAAGCCATCGCTTTATATCGCGACGCAAGAAATGTTTGGTCGGGAGATGAAGACAATGCCTTTGGAGCTCAAGATATTCTTCCAGAAGATGAATTGCTTTCATTGAATGAGATTTTAATGACTGAATTCCCAAATGAGTCGCCGACTGAAGAAGTAGAAGAAGATGTAGAAGAAGAACAGGAATCCGTTGAGAGCACTTACAGAACCAGAGAAAGAGAGCTCAAATTTGAAGAAGTGATTAAGAAATATTGTCATCAGAGGGTTGTTCGCAATTTTGCACTTTTGCTCAAAAGTTTCCACACAAATAGCAGTGAAACAAATCATTGTATCATAAAAATGCTGCACAGGATAGCCTTTGATTGCAAAATGCATGCAATGCTATTTCAAGTCTCTATATTTCGCATATTTCAACGCATACTTCAGGACCCATTAGTCACTTCGACCACTATGGAAGAGCTCTCAAAGTTTACTAAATTCATTGTCGCCAAGTTTCTTAGTGTCGCCCAAAAGAACGACAAAGTCTTCATCGAAATACTCTTTTGGAAGGATTGTCGCGAAGCCTATGAAATAGAAGAAGGATATGATCCAAACGCCAACTCTAAGACCAAACCCAAATCAAATAATAATGACGAAGAAGTTGAAGAAGCGGTTGATTTCACTGAAAATGGTGAAGAAGTTGAAGAATCAATTGATTTCACTAAAAATGGTAAAGAAGCTGAAGAATCAATTGATTTCACTAAAAATGGTGAAGAAGTTGAAGAGTCAATTGATTTCACTAAAAATGGTGAAGACGTTGAAGAATCAATTGATTTCATTAAAAGTGATGAAGAAGTTGAAAATTTTCATTTCTATAAAAAAAGACGCCGATTTATCATCGATGACGAAGAAGTTGAAGAATCGGTTAATTTCTCTAAAAATGGTGAAGAAGTTGAAGAATCTATTGATGATAAAAGTGATGAAGAAGTTGAAGAAAATTCTCATTTCTATAGAAAAAGACGTCGACTTATTATCAATGACGACGACGACGATTAAGAATTATTTGTCTCAAATTTGTTTTTGCTAAACACTGATTATACCAATTCTTAAAATGAAAAAATTTAAATCTTGTGTTGAAAATCAATAAAAAAAATATTACGTAAAAATTATGGTAATTTTTTTTATTAAATTTTTAAATAAAATATTGAGATCAATATAAATAAATAGCCTTTAATGGTTAAGTAGTCTGTAATAACAAATCTGACAGCAGTGTTAGTCATATATGTTTTAGTAAGTGTCCAATATTCTAATGGACTTTACAGTACTGTATAATAATGACATTATTTACAACAATAATAGCTGCCTATTTCAACATTGTTGAATCACATACAGGTATATATTGCTCATAATATTAATCTATGAGAGAACTCGCCCGTATTTTGGTCAGTTTAAAATGTTGGATGTTCGTTTAAGTGGTTCTGATGGGTACTCTGTACCAGGGGCGTATCCAAGGGGTGGTTTTGGGGGTTAGAACCCCCCATTATTTTAGGTGCCTAACCATGATCACCCTTTGGGTTCCGGACACAAAACACATCTAAACCCCCCCGTAGAAATTTTCTGGCTACCCCCCTGCTCTGTACTTTTGAAAGTGGATAAGCACTTGTGTGTACAGTACAGTACTTTGTGTGCACTCTCACACCTGACCATCACTTGTTAAACACTATGAACTCAAATAACTGATAAGAGTTGAATCATTTAATTGAAAGAAGATTTGACTCAAATCTATCACTGATTTCTAATGATTTCCATTAATAAATTTGATTAAACATTAATAAAATAGAAATATCTGTATAAAATTTTTAAAGAAAATATGATTGCATTTGTGTTTCTTAACATTTTTAGTATTTCTTTGAATCCATTGCTAGCGATTCAGACATGGGTTCAGAACTCAAGTACTTTAAATACAAGAACTTATGAAATATTTTTACAGAGAATTAGCGAAATAAATGGTAAAGACATGTTTCAGGCGCGGGCTTTCAACTATACGATTGTCGACTTTGAAGATGAATTCGATTGTGAACTCGAAAAATTGGAAACATGTGAAGCAAACTTCATCTCTAACACAGCAATGATCGCAAAGGCAACAGTTGAGAGCGAAGTATTGCAATCGTGTCAATCACTGGACAGAGATGTTGAATGTCTACTAAATTTCATGACTAAATGCCCTAAAATGGAAAAAAGCAGTGGTTTTACTATACTTTCGTATATTTTTGAAAAGAATCGAAATATTGTTGACTCGTGTCGGCGAAAAAGAGAAGAATGGACTGACCCTTCACTAAGCATTGGTTAGTCTAATGAGAGAATATATCCAAATAGTTATCCAAATAGTTATCCAAACTATACTTTACTTCAAATTATGATCAAATATTGCAATTTTCAATAGTTAACAACGAAAGTTCAATAGTTAGTTCAGAAGGAGTTTGTGTTCAACCAAATCATATCAAGAGATGCGACAAACAATTAGGGGATTTCGATGTTGGAAAAGATATAATCCGAGCTCAAAACCAATGCAAACTATTCCTTCTCTACCAGCAATGCGTCACTTCTTTAGTGAATAAAAGTGGATGCGATCCAAAAGTTAAAGACATTGCCGTCGGATATCTTGAATCTCGAGTCAAAATAGAAGAAAACGTTTGCATAAATGAAGTGAAAATGTTTGAAAAAGCAGACAAAGAGCGGATTTTGGTTGAGTCAGAAATGCAATCTGCCGTTGATGGTATGTTATTATTGATCTTATTCTGTAGAATCGATTAAGTGATATTCAGAGCCACTTATCATCGGTTTCTTTTTTAAAAGTGATTTTGGAAACTGCGTGCAGACGAAAGGCGAATCCTCTGATGCATGTGTGCACTCGTCAATACCAGAGACGGATCAATAATCTAATAGAAGCCTCATATTCGCAAACTCAACAAATTTTGCCTCATCTTTGTTGGTAAGCATGAAATAAAAGCAATTTTTTGCTAAATTAAATTTCCTTCTATTCTCTCTTCAAAACTGGTCAGCGCTTACGCAGAATTCACAAAATGCGTAACTGTTATAGCATTACTCAAATGTGGCAAAGATGAAGCTCTTCGAGTTTCTCGTATTATAGAGACTCTCCGTCAGGTCTCATCACCGCTTGGATGCGATCATTACGAATACGGCACAGTCTTTTGTGAACCTGTTCTTACTTCATATGCAACTAATTTAATAAAGAATTCCCATCACATTCTAATAATATCCTTCGCTTTTGTGTTGAAATATTTATATATATAATATTTTTGTATATTTTCTTAATTCAATTTATATATATTATAATCAAATAAGTATAATATTAAGTTTTGTTAACCAAAAGTTTTATCAATCACTACCACTAATTCGAAACTAATGTAAATATTTTATTCTGTATTATTAATAGTTTGATTGTTTGATATTTTAAATTGTTTTATGTGATTGAATTAATTAAAATATATTTATATTTAAAATGGATATTTACAGCACTCAATCTCAGAAAACAGTAGAATTGAATAAATTTCGACCTCAGTTGACATAACATAAGCTTATTATTCCAGTTTCCTGACAATTGGTGACAATAGGCTGTCGACCAAAATAGTTTCAATGTTGAAAAGCACGGAAGCAATGCTTCTCTATGGTATGGTATGAATAACTTCATCCAATTGTCTAAACAATGTATATCTAAAATATGCCAATTTTACAGTTAAATGCATTTCAATAGATAGAAATGTTTTTTAATATTTGAATTTCCTCTAAGTCCGGAACAAGAGTTTATATTAAACCGCATTTTGCTGACCATTATATTTTTCAAATTTGTTTCAAATTTAATATAAAATTGAGTAAAACTTTAAAAAAGTTGGGGTTATTGAAACTAATCAAAAGTTCTTAACAATAATAGATAGTTTCAATAAATATTAGATGTCATAGACATCACAATCGGATTGTGTTCTTGCGCTGTTATCACTTTTATATCATTCTTCACTGAAAGTTAGATTTCATTGACTAACTTTGTCTTTTTATCAGAAATAGAATAAGTTTTGTGAAGTTGACAAATGTAATCCCAAAATTATACTTCAAGTTGTAAATATCCTATAGAATAAATTGAATCTTAACTTTTCTTTTTATGTCAGTGCATATGAATTGCAAGTATAAGTTGCCAATTAGCTCGACTTAAGTCTGTTTTCAAATCTTTCAAAAGAAATCAATTTTGGAGAAGTGCGTCGTCGCTAATTAATTGCAACAAAAAAGTGGTTTCATTATTATCCCATTAATGTTTTATTTAGCCAGCTTTGAAGGTTTGGCTTTTCATTCAATTATTAAAAACGTTTTCAAATCCTTTTATTGATTACAATAAATTAATTGTGAAACTGATGTAAAATTTGTTTTTCTTAAACACAAGTTATTGTTTATTTGAGATCCAAAAAGTATATCAACTCAACTTTTCAACTTTTAAATTATACACAATTTAATTAAATGAGCGTTAATTAAAAAATCAACAATATGTGACTTGGATTGTAACTAAAGCAATAAATTAGATTATTATTATTAAAGAGAAAGTACATTAATATAAATTAAAATTTAGTTTATTGTCCATCAAATTTATTAAAAATTGTGCTTTTATTGTAATTTTGTTTGTGTGTAGTTTTAAATTAAAAAATCATTGCAAAGTTAAACTTATTTAAGTTATAGTGCATTATATTAATAACTGATCAGTTGAATCCAATTAAAACCAAAAGACTCACTCATAAGACCTGAATTTCATGCTTCATCTGCTGATTAAGTTTGACTACATCTGAGAATAAGGTTCATATCCAAAAGGAAGATGAATTCTTTTCATCTGACGAGCACTCATTTCATTCCTGTACTGCTGTTAAGTTGTAAGTAAAGTAAAGATACAGAATATCCTCAAATATATTATAGTATAGGAATTGCGAGTAATTGCAAAAGTAATGTAGCGTTTTATTAGAGCTCATAATATTGAGGTAGAAATAAAAGAGCAAAGAAACCATTGTACCAAAAAAGTTGTCGCACTCTCTTTGCTTATAATTGTAAGCCATTCCATATACATTACAGTAATAATAGTCTTTATAATTTAGATTTAGTATCAATATCTTGGACTCGAGGAGATCCTAATTGCTCGAAGAAATTGAATAACTGCACACATATGGTTAGACCTTATTTGAATGATTTGAGATATATGTTTCCAACAAATCTCGAAGATGTCGATGAAATGTGCCGGTGAGACCATTCTTTCAATATTTTCTAAAAAGTTACAAATTATTCATTTCTTACAATGTTTTTGAAAACAAAATGTAAGACTTTAATTGTCAAAACCTTTAAAACCTGTAAATATACGATTCGTCATCATCTCAAGCACTCAATGTTAAGCTTAAGCAGAGAGAGAAAGGCCTTTCTGTTTGAACTGAGCTTTATATTAAATCTAAGCTGAGCAGAGCTAAGCTAATCCTGTTTTTTTGTAAACTTATCTAGTCTTAAATCTTAAAAGGTTACACAGGAGACTCTTAGTCTTAAATACTGTTACAGTATTTCATCTCTTTTATTAATACTCATCGAATAAAATATGCACAATTTAATAGAGATTTGCATAAAAGTTTATCAATTTAAAATATTTCTTATAATTAAATCTCGGAAAAAATGAAAATACGCATATTTTTTTGTAAATTATATCAATTTAAAAGTTTGCTTACGTTTTACATTACTAGGACCATAAAAAAAGTTAGCAATAGTTTTTGGCAAATACTATATAAATAAATATTTCAAATTTTAATACATATAAATAGTTAAGTAAATGTTTGCTTTAGCACTAATTAGTAATTTGTATGCAATTCTCTTCATTATGAGTTTAATTTATAAGTACTGTACTTCACTCAACCTTTATGTAATTATTCCATCTTTTATTATATAATAGTTGTATTAAATGTCTTAAACGGCTAAATATAAAGTAAAAAGTGCAATTTGCATATATTTCAACGGTTTTAAGAAAAAATTAAATATGGATTGAATTAAGCATATATTTAAATGATGTAGCTAGACTAGATCTTTTGTAGGATCTTTATATTTCTAGAGTATTTTTTTAAGAATAAATAAACTTTTTGAAAACAACGCGATTTAAAATACTTCAACAAAAAAGATTATATGGATATTCATGGATATGGATTTTCTTTCATTTTTAGCCAATTATTTACATTTAGATATAAGCAGGGGTAGGTAAGGTATGCCGAAATAGGGGATTCAGGGGTAGTTAAAATGGCGGATTTTGGCCTCAAACTCTTGGAGGGGGAGTTATAATTTTGGGAAAATCTACAATTTTTTCAGGGGGTACAGAAGGATGACTCTTCTCGTTTTCTACTTTTTTAAATTTTCGCTCAGAAAATGGGGGGTATGTTGGAGATGTTTCGAGTCACGATGCTTTTCGGTTGAACCCCACTTGCCTATCCCGGACATAAGTTTCAAAATGAAAATACATATTACACACTTTTCACTAAATAATTGAACCTTACCTTTTTAAAAATTTTATATCAAATGAATTGTTTTTCATAAAATTTTATTTCAATTTATAAAAACAAATAGACGTTTCGAGTTAATATAGTGAGATGCACTGCTTGCACTTTTTAAATAACCTTGTCAATAGTTTTTGTTAATGATTGTATTAGTATTTGTATCTGTATAAGTTTATGTATAATATCGTATAACTCCTATATTTAAATGATATTTATTAAAAATACTATTAAAATATGCTGTTCTTAATACAAAGGATGTGGAGTCAGTTCGTGGACTGCGTTCGCAGATATGTTTCTTCGTGTTTCAGCGAAGAAAGAAGAATATTATTTCATAAATCAGTTGAAAATTCCGTGGATACGGTTCATGCAATTTGCAGTTCAGAAATATATCAAAAAGGTAATATTCAACTAAATAATGACCAGTGATCACAATAGAATTTGCTCCCATTGTTGTCATTGAGTTTTAGATTTAGATTACAAGTGCGTGCGTTGACTAAAGCTATATCAAAAAGAGACTGTAGTATAAAATAGACTAATTTCTATCAAATATATCCGTTATTTTAATAGATATACAATATTCAAATGCTACTGAACGTTGCTTCCTATCTCAACGCTTCCAATCTCATCCCTTCCAATCTCATTGCTTCCAAAACCTGTTTCACACCTGTTTTACTTAAACTCAATACAGACTAATTTCACTAAACATTAAGTATATCAAAATAACTTATATATTAATAGTAAATTATCATAGTATTTACCAATAACCAAGATTTTAATAAGTTCTAATATCTCATTACTACCGCGCGGAAGACATCTAACCTACCCTTAACTAACTTAACATTTTACTAACATTTTACTAACGGATTTAATATTGATCATTAAAAAAATCAAAAATTTTTAACATTTTTATAATAATTGTGTGTCTTTTGATATACTTAGAGATTAGTC
>JAUJYU010000187.1:0-16263 GCA_033995675.1 Nothrus silvestris
GTTTTTTATTAACAGAATTACTAGTCTTTAATGACATTAAAGTATAAGAAATAAAACTATTTGTTGAAATTGATTGTTGAAAATTGACATTGAAATGAAAAAACTTGATTTGCTGTAATAATCAAATTATTTATAAATTTTATTATATTATTAAACCAACTAAAGGGATAAATGAGAAAATAATGAAAAACAATACAAATATTTTCCGAACTAATTTTTTTCTCAATTTTCGGTGCAAAAAGAGAGAAAGAGTAGATGAAAGCTTTTATAAATATATATTTATATTTATTTATATATATATATTGTCACCGGTGAATGATATTTATATTAATATTTACTTAAAGGGACACAAATCATAATTAAACTTTAATATGAATATTCTGTTGGTATCACACTTTCTCTTTGTTTTCTTAAAAGGAAGAACAGTTTTCAGCCTTTTCTTGTCGTTATTAAACAAAATTTATGTAAATTGTTGTCATTTGTATAGAATTACACTTAAAATGAAACAAAAAAAGAAAATATCTAATAAAACACTCGTTGAACAGTATATTAAAAAAAATTTTGTTTAGTTAAAAACCATAAACTTTTGTCAATTTTACACACAGAGACAATTTAGTGTTGATTTTTCTTTTTTAGTTATTTGTGTTCACAGATTATAGCCTTTAAATTGTTATTTCTATAGTTTCTAACAATAGTATAATAAATTCGGACTTTAATTTAGATGTAATTTAGACTAAATGTGTTATATATTATTATTGGAAATTGTCATCTCTTTTAATAAAACCCTGTTTTGGTCACTTATGTATTCTTATGTATTCACTTCTGTATTGAATAAAAAACTGTTTAATTAATATTAACTCAAAAATTACTAAACCATAATCAAAAACAGATTAAAAATATCAAAGAATCAAAGATATAGTAAAACATTATGAGTTGACTCATTAATTAAACCGTTTAACGTGTTATTACATAATAAAAGATGAAGCCATGCATCAACTAATTTGTTAAATTTTTACAATTAACATCTCAAATACCACTGGGGTTTGAATTGGGTTTCCAGTTATTGTTTGTTTGTTTGTACTAATAGAGTAAAAGTGTCTCTTACACTCAAATATGTTGTCATATTATATATAAGGCAACCAATCATTTCTTTTACATTTAATTTAGACCTAATTATTCATTAATAATAATATAAAACAACTAATATTTTTTCATACATTACATTACAATAGCTCTACAATATTAAACAGTGCACAAAGTATTGGATTGAGAGATAAAATCATCTTTTTTATCAAGAAAGCAGAGACAAAAGTTTCATATTTTAAAAATTTCGGTTTCTTCAAAATGTGATACTTTGTATCAGTTAGATATTAGGGACACAATTTTACTTTATTTTTCTTAAATTAAATATTTTCTAAAATCTTATTTTTATTTAATTTAAATATTAGGCACTTTATTGCAATTATTATTCATAAATTGATCACACAATGGTTCAAATGTTCTGATGTAGTGCCTCCTCCTCGAAACGAGTATAGTTTAATAAATTAAATTCAATTGAAAGGCCGCGGTAAAGCGGGATCAAACCACTCCTTGTTTGTCCCTATGATGTAACCGATATATTGATATACTCTATACATATATATATAATATATATATGTGATTATTTCTCAAAATTTGCATATAATTAACATGATATCTTTGGCATTTAGTCTAAAATGAATTATTTTAAAAAATTTGTATATGTATCGATTCTTTTGAGCCAAATGTATATATTATAACTTTTTCCTTAGTTTTGTTTTGAATAGTTATTTGTCAAAGGATTTATTTAAAAAATGCTTAATTATATCGACCAGATTATAATGGCGTCAAATTTTTTTGTACGTGAAATTCTTTGTCTCTGCTCTTTATAAAATAAATATCGAATATAATAATAATAAAAGAACAAAATATATGCTATTAAACAACATCCTATGCTTTCAAATTAGGTTTTTCTTAATAAAAATTGCCAATACTTTAAAGATTGGAGAGTTTGGGGCAAATTAAGTTAATTTACCAAATAATATGCTTAAATATTGATAACAATCGACATGAAACTCACTATAACAAAACAAAACTATTGTTTTAATCAGTTTTTAGGCTAAAGTGTAGCAAATGTTTCAAACATTTAGTTTTGAAAAGTTAGAAAAGTGTTGATTAGCTAAGAATCGGAATCTTTATCATTACTACACGTACTGGTATTAGAAAGTGTTGTGTGATGTATAGCCATAAGGGCCAGATCGCTGTTAGCACTGGTAGCCATACTTGCATTGCTGTTCTGATTGACGACACACTTCCTCATGTGCTTCTCTAAAGTGCTCGGAACTGAAAAAGGCATTTCGCAAAAGCGGCATTTGTAGACATCTTTGCCAAGTCTTCCGTGAGTCTTCATATGTCGCGTCAACTTTGAGCTCTGCGCGCAGGCATACGAACACAGTTCACATTTATAGGGCTTTTCACCCGTGTGTGACCGCCGATGAACTGTTAGGTTAGAACAGTTCTTGAACACTTTACCACAATATTCACACGTGTCGTTGCGACTCCGAGGGTGATGTTCTTTGCGTCTCTCACTGGTTGGCGGAGTGCTGGCCGTTCTGCCACTACTCGCAGTGGGCGATGTGTTGCTGTTATTGCAGTTGATTGCCGAAGATGGCGGTGTATGCAAATTACGACATGAACTCGAAGGTCCGGGGCGTGGACTACCACTCGATGTTGATATAGATGAAGAAGTCTTGTTGAAGGCACTCTCCACCACTTTGTTTCTGACCAATTCTGCCGCCGAGTCAGACGCGGCCGACAAGTGATGAGCAAAAGAAGCGGTGAACGGATTAGTTGCGACCGATGGTAACCAAAGACCAGCATATAGTGAATCTCTTTGATCAGACGATGCACTGAAATCCAGTTTTAATCTTTTGGGATCAAAGGGGTTGTGATGATCGAAGGCACTCAATAAACTGCTGGCAGGACTGACCACTGCATTCCCGACAGAAGTCTGTGAATTTCCGATTCCAGCCACGAGTTCGTTAAAACTCGTTCCGTGAGGACTGAGAGCAGAATGTGATGAATGATGCGAATGGTGTGAATGATGCGAGTGATGATGCTTTAGAATATTGTTTATATTCATATGAGAGCTGTTGTGGTTCTCCGATGAAGACAAATGACTTGATGAAGATGAAGGTCTCTCCACTTTGACAGGACCCGAACCGACAACCGATTTGACGCTTTCTTCAAGAGCTTGTTTGTAGGCTTCGTTGTACTGTTGAATATCGCTTAAACCAATTTTCTCCATCACTTCACCTAAAAGTGATTGCATTGCACTTGAGGTACGCATTGGCACAACTGATGAACTATTGCTTTCTGTGCCACGAATTTTTCCGTTACTGTTCCCCGTCGTTCGTGACAAGTCTTCGGCAACCATTTCAACACTAGAACCGCGAGAATTATCACCATTTTCACCTTCATCACCAACAGCTTCGTCATCAACCTCTTCGTCTTCATCTTCGATGTCCTCGTCGTCGTCGATGTCGTCGTCATCATCAATGAGGTCAACGTCGCCGCCATTGGTAGTAGTGGTCGTCGGCACGTTTGCATTCGTCTTTGAAGACGGTGTCGAAGAATCCGGCGCTGAATTCCCCGAATCTGTGGTATTCTCTGAACAATTGTTGTTAGAAATGGTACTGTTTATTGCATGGCTTATGTTATTTCGTTCTCTTAAGTGTGTTTTCATATGTCGCTTCAGTTTAGAGGCTTGAGTGCAGGCATGGTTACAGATATGACATTTGAATGGCTTTTCTCCAGTGTGTGATCTTCGGTGAACTATTAAATTACTCATAAACCGAAAGGATTTACCACAAAATTCACAGGACTTTGTTTTAGGACTTGACGGCTGTTGAGTCGACTGTAAGGTAGGGGTAACCGATCGGTCAGAGAGGGCTGCAGTCGATGTGGTCAACGAGACTGTCGGCGAAGTTCTTGTGGCTGAGGAAGACATTTGCAGAAAAGATGGTGGCGTTAGCTTTCGGACAGGAGAGCTAGAGTTGCCTCCGGCGGCGGCAGGACTTGTGGCGCCCGCCAATTGACGTAAACGTTGTGAATAGAAGTCTAAATGCGTATCAAAAGACAATGTCGGCGGTGGAGGCGCTGCCAGACTTGTATTGCTAGAGAGACGATGAGAACTGGCGGGAGAGTTCTTGACTGTTGAAGTGGAGTCAGGCGGAGCACCGCTTCCACTTCCGAAGAAATTGTGAGCTTCAGAAAACATTCCACTAACAGAGTGGTGATTAAGAGTTGACGAAACATTGCTTCCACCGAAGATATCTGAATGACTAGTTCCAGTCGGACCACTACGTCCTGCGGCGGCCGCTGCGGCCGCGGCTATGAATGATTGTACCGGGAATTGACGCTCACTTAATGGCATTCTCAACAATTGTAGAGCTGTATGTTGTGAAGGAGTTATTGAATTGTTTCCAATTGATTGACTCGATGTGTGTCCAGCACTCGATCCGCTGCGAGAGTGAGTGTGTGAGTGGTGACCATCAATAGGAGGTAAGATAGAGGGCTCACTATTGAATATATCCACATATATCTTAAGTCCGTGAACATTCTGCGCGTGTTGTATGAGAACCCACGAAGAATTGAATACTTGTTTACATGTGCAACACATTTGCGAAAATGGCTCTAAAAGACACAAAACGCAACTAAGATTATTATTTTCAAACTAATCAAAATAAATCTAAAATACTCTATAACTAAAGGAAATTACTTTACGATCGTTTTCTATGAAAATTAGTGCCAAACGTAAAATATATTCTTTAATAAATATTAATGAATGGACTTTGACTTTTGCAACTTTTGCGTCAAATAAGATTAACGCAAAACAGAATAGGAAAGGACTAAGAAATAATACTTTTTAACAGTGATTGTCAGAAATAGCAGCTGATGTCTGAGTCAGTGATAAAATGGACTTTTGTTCAATATATGCAAATCAAAAGCAATGAGAACAGGAGTTTAGCAAAAGAGAGTCAAAATAAGAGGAAATTAAAGCGCAAAGCAGTGAGCATTGCTGCCAAGCGGTCATCATCAAGCAATCATCCATCTTTGTCAGGACCTCCTGCAATCATTACTCTCGCTCTCTTTCCCTTTCGTACTGTATGTCTGTTTCTCCCTCTTTGAGAAAATTTTTATTCCCCAACAAATTCAATATAAATCTAAAACAACAACTTTTGTAAAATCTAATGCAGAAAAAAACTTAATCAAACCCAAACCATCCCTAAACCAAAAACTTTTCGCAGCACTATTGTGGCGAACATAAACATAACAGCATAACAGTTGCACAAATTCTTAAGCATTTCAAATAAAAAAATCCATATTCCGTTGGGAGACACCAAACGTATCTTATCAATCATTATGCATAAAATGCATAAATAAAATGTATGTGTGAGCAGTTGGGTAAATGTCCATTTCTTACTCAACATTACTCAACATTACTTATAAGCAACTTTTCATACATTATTTCATATAAAAATCAATAAATGGTTTTTTTGCACATTTTAAAACCCCTGAAGGCCTTAAACGCATAACAAGAGAAGGGGAGAATGAGAAGCGAAGAAGATAGAGGTTCGCGCGTGTTGGATATGGTTTTAATCGGAAATGACATCTTGTCACGCGATAGCGACTATGAAAACCTGGGGAGTAGATCCTAAACGATGGCTCTTTTTGCATCTTTCGAGATAGCGAGAAAATGGCACAATTCAAATGCTATACAAATTCATGCAGAGAAGCTATTGGTTATTCTAACACATATTGACATAAAAAAACTAATATCTAACAAGCATTAGGATCAATACCATTTTACAACTCTATAAACTTATAATACGGTCACTTTAGTAGCTGCAAAGGTAGCGCTCAATCGTTTGTTAGGGTCATAAATCGTAGACACAAAGTGGAGTCATTCTCGCAAATAATGTTATAATCGAAGTTAGTTCTTGTAGTTGAGTAGTGGGTGGTTGTGTTGGCTTTTCGCCTTTTGTCAATCTGTGGTCCGAATGTAAAGGTACCCAATGAGCCCATTCAGGGCATTCAGGGTGAAGGGGAGAGAGGAGGTCGAGTGCGAGGGAGGTCGCAGTGTACTAAAGTGTTACAGCGGACATTTAGCACCTAATAAATCTTTCTCTATTCAGTTCCTACTATTTACAAGTTGTTCAAAATAATTTTCTTCAATGACTTTTGTATTTTTTGTTGATAAAAATACTTCAGTCATGTAATAGACTTTTAGATTCAGTTTTTAAGCCATATATAAGAGACTAACTAATACGTTAATATTTTTTTAGATTTAAATATTAAAAAGCCTGATAAAAAGTGTGGCAGAATGTGGCAGATGGTCATACAGTGAGACGAGGCGAGACCGGACGCAGTACTCATGTCAGATTGGCTTTACAGCAAAAAATGGTATTGCATAGCAGTTGAGAATCTTGACACAGGATTCTAAGGTAGCTTTACAATAGATGGGCGAGTCGAGGGTGACACGTCCCGCAACACTAAGCTCACTAAAAGTCTCATCGCAAGACTCGCCAAATTGGACTTTTCTTGAATTTTCTACACATGAAAAATCTAGAGACAGACAATTGTAGAAAAGTTTCCAAAATTTTGAGCCCAATTCTCCACTTCCTGGGATGGTCACTATGTGAGGTATAAGAGGTGCAGCTTTTATAAGAGGGGACAATGTTTGCTAACCATTACTAGAGAGGTATATGTGGGACATATGGGGGCGATTGCTATAACGGTTTTCTGTGCTGTAGGTGAACGCAAATGTTAGCTAAAATGTAAAATACATTTAAATGATAGAAAGCTGAATAAAAAAATCGAATTTCAATAAGCTTTTCCTTCAATATAGTCGTAATGGGAAAGAATATATTTTGTATTGAAAAGGAAAAAGTAATTTGCATTGAAAGTCAAAGCTAAGGCTTTTTGCGCACAAATTTATTTTTGCATAAAAGAAAGCGCTTGTACTAAACTGACTGAATTGTACGCAACAGCGATTCCAGATATGATCATGAATGAGAGTCACGTAAAGGTAGACTTAATTCAGATTAATTACCTGTATTAATTGTGTTGGTATGAGCGTCGGCAACAGTTTGCTTTTCACCGGGATTTGCACTCAAACTGGACTGACGTGAAGTGCTGAACAAACTTTGTTGACTACGATGAGAATGAAGGCGATGGTGTCTCAACTTAATTAACTTATGTCTTTGAGAGCTGTTTATAATACTAGATGTTTGTTTGCGTAAATTAATAACCGGACTCGTGTTGGACTCATTATTTATATTATTTATATTATTGACATTATTAACATCGTTGTCGGTTTCATTTTGTCCGCTAATAACAGGTATATCATTGTCGATATCGTCATCACTGGCATTGTTGAAAGCATTTATTCGACAGTTTTCTTTATTACTACAAGAATTCACTTTATGAGAGATAAACTTTAAAATATCCGCTAAAGCGAACTCTCGTTGACAAACACCACAAACTAAAATATCCTGACATAACAACTGCTGCTGTTGTTGCTGTGGAGAAGATTCTGTTTGTGTCCCTCCAATTGTTGTTGCAATTGTCGTCGTTGAAAGTGATGTTTCTTCTAAAGCTAAAATAGAACAGAAAGAAAGCATTACTCCAAATGCTCTAATACTCAAAGTCGTAATAATTTAACATTTTATTTGACAGTTAAATCTCATGACAGCACTACTGATCTCAAACATCTTAAACCTATGACAGAAAGTGGACAACTGTCGAAAACGTAAAGCGTTGGCATTTCTACTAAACGGCTGGTCTAGACATTTATAGGTCATTATTCAAAAGTTAGTGGACCGGACCAGACCTTGAGTTACACACTATTCGACGGCAGAGCCTTGGCTTTCGTTCATATAAATATTAACAAACAGTGACTCTAACACAACAGTTACTGACTGTTCAATTGCCTGTCGGACGGTCTGAAAGTTATGTATACCTAAAGTCCTTCTAACTGACCATAAGTTGTTTACAACTGTTATTGATATTGGCTTCAAAACTACTGACTGTTGTAATCATATTTAGGTCAACCGGATGACCAACACTGCCATCATAAAAGTTAAGAGCAGAAGACCTACAGAATCTAGATTTGCTCTTTTGTTACACTATTATAACAATACAATAATCACTCATTCATTGCAATTCATTCATCATCAAAATCGAATTTACCATATTTTTGACCAAAGGATAGTTTGACAATAAATATATAAAAAATAATCAAAATAATAGAGTAGTGTTAGGGCAGTGTTAGGGCAGCTGTAGCTGCAACTTATAGTCGAATAAGAGTAATCATAAAAGTAATGCAGAATTGCACGAATATTTGGGTTGTTGTGATAGCAGTAATGGTAATCATCTAAAGGAAATGTGCATAACGTTTGGTTTGTGTAAATGCATGTTAAACTGTTAAACCAAATTGATATAAACAGATGAATGCGAATCAAACCAAAATGGCTAAAGCGAGACATGTGTGCCTCTAAATAAATAGTTCTAAGACTTAATACAAGAACATTAGATACTACAGCGGGAATAGCTTGGTCTGCATTTTATTATGAGTTTGGTATGATTTGGAAGGGGTGTATTCGTAGACCATTGTATATATCATTTGCTGTAATCAATTCCCAAATGCGATATCATGTAATGCAATGCCAATGCACTGCTATATGGATGGCATCTATAGCTCTCGGATGACAAAAGAAGCCCAAAAGGGAGAAGAAAAGAATCCCATTCGTATTGAAGGCATTGATAGTGATTGCGAAAGCATTCAGTTGGGGTATTATTGCTCATCAACTCAAACTCCACATGAAGTAATGTTGCAGTAATGCTGTATTAGTACTGTATTAGTGCTGTATTAGAGCTGTATTTGTGCTGCACTGGTATTGTACTAAAATTGAACTAAAGTTAGCTCTTCTGTGTTCTACTCTTCGAATTGAGGTTTGGGTGTGGGTCCAACTTTTCATCTCATTTCATCTCAACTTTACACTACACGTGTGTTTTGTCAGAGACTCCACTCAAGGCATTACATAAGCAAATACTGTGCGAACAGTACTACTACTGCTTTAAGATTGCAGTGCAAAGCAGTATAAAGACTCTCAAACCCTACACCGAATCTTCTATAATTAGCTGGTCTGCAGCGGACCTGACCTTAACTGGCGAAGTAGCCTAAAACTTATTTTTAGAAGAACTGCTATCAACCAAACATAAGTTGATCCAAACAGTCTTTGCACATAAGCTATGAATGAAAGAATGAACCAAAGAAGAGATGAGTGCATCCGCCAAACAGAGGCAAAGCAAATCCACTTCTTGGCATAACTGCGCTTTGCTTTTGCTTCACTTTTAGGTACCTTATGATGCGATAACATAACTCATGATAAAAGTGCGTAATATAAACATTGGTGAACACAAGCCTACAACATATTAATGCACCTCTAAAAATGCCCAAAGTTGGCGCTGTTTCATAATAAAAAAATCCTACTCATAGGCAGAGATGGCTATTCAAAAGCTATTGTTCTTTTGGGTGGTTATCAGGTCAAGAAAAGGACAAAATTATTTTAGTTTTCTATCAAAGCAACACCCGATTTACTCCCTATGAAAATGTAACCTGTATTTAATGATGCGCTCAATATTAATAATTATGACAAATATCATTAGAAATATTTTTTTGTTACGACGACTGTATATTCTGCAGACATTCTGTATTCTATTGAGCACTAAATTAAGGGAAAAAAGCAAAATAAAAGCATTTCTGGCAACGAAACGGCAACAGTAATTTTTGTAAAGCGAATGTTCCTCAGCTGTGGTAGCATTGTAGCTTTAAGTTTAGAATCTCCTTGCTTCACGTCAGTTATAACTTTGCATAGCAGAGCACTTACAGCTACGTATGCTATTGAGCGAAGTAGCGTTATGTATATTATAAAATAAAAAGCAAGCATTCCCTTAGGATAAATTCGTGACTTTCTAATAAGACAAGAAGCAAAAGGGGGCAAAACAGCCATACAGCCATAGTGAGTGAGAGCGCAAGCATCATAACGGTGAACATATAGCCAAATGTGTTTATGTGTTGCCATAGAGAGCGATATGAGTTGCACTTATGCAAATGAAATGGTCATAAGCATAATCATTTACACTGTAAGTTTGCTTCCTCTCAATTTTCTTTTCGCTCTGGCTTTGGCTTCAACTAAGCATTTTGGCAACAAATATAACCATTCGTTGTTCTACTTTGTAAGTTATATTTAAGTTATATTACTGTTAAGGCTACTGAACATTTGGTTCTCAAATAAATAACTGTATGGCAAAAATGTTAGAAAATTGAGCCAAGTTTGAGCATCAGCTTCGAGTCAATCTACTATTGAAGTACAATCACATCAATATGGTTGGGGTCGTTGCGGTCAATCAGATGATATGTTGTAAAGGTGCACAACAAACTCATGATATGCACAATTCCTTAAGGGGTAGACCAGTAGTACTACTGTATTCTACAGTACATTACATTACATTGCATTGCATTACCAGACGAAAGACGCAATACAATATCTCCCTTTCACTCGATATCTCTGTTTCTCTCCTTTTGAGTCTCCCAACGCTCCCCTCTTAAGGCATTGATATCCCCTTTCCATCCATTTCTTTTCTTTCTCTCTTCTCTCAGGAGAGGATCTTAGCAGCCCTTCAGAGGGGATAACAGGCGGACAACACAACACACACAAGGTTTGAGGCGAATGACCGGCAATTGAGTGTTGCTTCATTTCGGGCCTCTTTTCCATTTCCTAAACGTTTACTTTATAGGTATATATACTGTACATAACTGTCTGATGACCTAACATTTGGGTCCAAAACTGTGTTTTGGGGGGCATTACAGCCAGAAGGGAATCCACTGAAGAGGGAATCATGTGATCAAAGCTTTACATAACTTTTCTAACCTAAAAGAGAGGGACGAAGCGAAGGTCGTCGACCGAGAGACCAGTCGGGATTCCGTCACAGCATATCAACTGATAGTTAAGCTAATGAGGGCGGCTGTAATGCAGTTATGCTCATCTGCTGTAATTCTAGAATAGCTCTAATCCTTGTGTCGGTCACTCATTGTCTGTTTTTCTCTTATTTATGATTGAATTGAGTGATAATTTGATATAAGGAAAGGAAGAAAATATTTTTCAACAAAGACGTATACCGTTGACCTCACTTTGACTTTAAATATAGCTTGTGTTGAATATTATCTATCTATAAGTTATAAGTCTTGTTGTGGGCTTTGCGCGTGTGGTCGGATAGCAGTTGGGATGAGAAAAGGTCATCAAGTTATGCAAGTGAAGGAATGTCCACCCGGGGGAACAAATCAGACCAGTTTTAGCTCAAAAAGATGTTTGCGCCGCGTGATTGAGCCCGCAGGCAGTGCTCGACCGTCCAGTACATAGGCATTAGGCTTTGCCAATGCACTCACTAGTTATCTAATAAAGTGGTCGGTCGAGAGGCCGAACAACTGGTTACACATTTCTCAACTTTTAGCACATCTGAGGGCTAACGCATTGGTTTATAACATTCAATAACATATAATAAATACAAATAGCGTATAACTAGTCATACATGCGTCACAAATATTTATTATTGGGTCACTGTTCGGATCTCTCTTTGATTTATACTTATCTCTAACTTATCTAACAATGAATTTGTGAAACTAACTGAACATAGACTCAACACAAATAAGGCTAAATATTTTTTACATTTGTTTTTCGGTCACTTAAATACAAATAATAGTTATGTTTTACTTTATTTTAATAAAGTGTAGTTTTCAGTAAAAAAGTTAATAATATAAACATTGAAATCAATATTTTGGCAGCTATTGAGACATATTTGACATTTAAAATAAATGTCACTCGAGTTTCACTAAAGTTTCACTTGACTTAAATCGAACTCTTATTTAATAATTAATTATTACTATTAAATCAATAAAACTTTCAAAACATATTTAAATTATGTCTAATCAAAAGTAATGATTTGAATTTGATTTGATTTGAAAAAACAAATGTATTTTAGTTTTTTATAACAATAAAATAAATAAATTAGATTTGATTAAAGTAAAGGTTTCCCCAAAAAGGCATTTTCTAAAATCAAATAACTTTATGAAATATGTTCTCAATTTTTTGAGTCCACATTTAAGGCAAAGTCACTATCAAGTTATGTATTCATATATTTTAATTCACTTTTCATAATTACATATAATTTTAAAATAATAAGATTGTTAATGAAGTCTATTAGTATGAAATGCTATGAAATGCTAAAATGTTGATTACGCTTAATTATAATCCTTTGAAAAGTGTTTTTCATTATAATGTATGTACAAAATGAAGTCACAAATATGTCGTAAACTAGAAGGATGTACAAGTTTTTTATTATTTAAGAATAATCTTTTTTTCAAATGTTTAGTTCAATACAAATTTGAGGTCAAGTGGTTTCGCAGTTGCCTCACAAATATGCGCGCATTTAATGTTATACAATATTGCACTTCGCTATCAAACCCATGGAAAAACTCAAAGAAGTTTTTTGTTTTATTAATAGGCGTTTCTGTATTTGGCCAAAGAGGGGGTATTTGAATATTTGCTGACCTCAAGGTCATAGAGATGGCTAGAAATATATATTTAAATGTATTTATCAAGTGCTTTGTGCGTTTGGTTGCAACATAAGTCTTACCTAACAATCTTAACAATTTTGTTTTATAAAAGTTTGATAATGTACTCGAACTACCCCTACAAAGAAGAGCTTCACGTAGAGATGGACCGGGACTTAGAGACACTCCCAATTGAGAGCCAAGTATTAGATGAATGCTTTGCAATGCATTCAACATATTCAACGATCGACTGCATCCTACATTGATAGTCATGATAGTCATGGTCATTTGCCAAGCCTAAGCCTACGCATATATAAGGACACCAACTTTGTGGGCACACACCCTAAATACTACATTTTCATTTCATTTTATTTTCATTTTAGATGAACTCAAAAACTGCCCAAAGAAAGAGAGAACGAGTGAGTGTGTGTGTGCGTGAGTGTGTGTGTGTGTGAGTGAGCGAGAGAGAGAGAGAGAGAGAGAGAGAGAGAGAGAGAGAGAGTCACAAGAAAGATGAATAGTGAAAAAAAGATAGGAAAATGCATATTTGTGCGCATATTATATAATTTTAAAGGACTCACAACACCAAACACCATAAGACTCACATTTGTTGCACAATTTTTACCAGTTCTCCCCCAAAATAGCCCCTCATGTGTTGCTTTATGCTTAAATTGAATGGTTGGTGCATTGATTAGGTCAACAACATCATGAAGAGATGGATGGCTCGATGGGAACCCCAAATAAAAATCTAGTAGCCGTTTGTAAGGATAAAAAGTTAGGGGAGAGTTTGATCGGATTCTTTAACAGAAAAGCTCTTATATAAGTCACAAATGTATGCATTACACATATAAAAGTTGGTTATGTGCACAGTATATGCTGTATACGTATATATGAGACATTAACGTATATCGTAAGGGTAGCTATACTTATATTACTTTATATTTATAACTTATAAAAAATAGTGAATGTATTGCATTAGAGAATAGCAATAAGTGAAGGCAGAGTGAAGGTAGGGCAGAGTCATGAAGCCATGAGCAAAAGGAGAAGCTGCTTCAGGAGCAACAGGAGCATCAATATGATGATCATTCCATAATATTGCCTCAAAGCAATGCTACGCCCATTTAGTACTAACGAGTGAGTACTTCACTACTTAAATACTGAAATAATGTTTCTGAGAATGATTAAAAGGAAGGGAAGAGTTGCTAAATGTATAGTTACTCTTAATTCTGAGTGTCCCGTCTCGTACTGTCCGGTGAAAAATTGTCGGATTGTCGCCGGACGAGGAAAGACATGAAAAGGAAAACATGAAATAGTCGTAATTCATATCGATAACAGTACAGAGAATGTGGCGGACGTGTCGGTCGCGCCCTATGACATCACTAAGAGAAATAAAAAATTTGTCGATCGCTATTTGAACACAAGGGTATTCATAGTCACACATATATACATACATTGCAAAGACAAGAATAGCCTCATGAAAGTAAAAACGATAGTTAACAGTGAGAGTGAGTGAGAGAGCAATGAGAGAATAGCGCAATTGAGTGTTTCGGACCCCCACCGGATCAGGTGCACAATAAATTCCTTTGTGAAGTTTTATTTTTTCTTGACCTTCAGGTTTTTTATTTGAATTGCCTGAATGTGGACACTGCTGAATGCCGTCAGCAATATTTAGTGGTCCGAGAAGTGCTCTGTTCTTATATGGCAGTTCTTATATGTTCTTATAGTAGTCAAGTGAAGTATATACAAACATTACATACATGGAGCCTTCATCCTTTCCCCCTTTAATGCAAACTGCGTTCCCCTTAACATCTGAGCTCTTCTTTTGTACAGGCCTTGAGATATGCAATAGAGAAGTAGCAGAAATGCTACGAAAAAAGAAACTTACGACCAATTGCACGGCCGAAGCCAAATACAAAGTTAGGCGCAGTTCACAGCAATTGTTGCTGTCTATCGCACTTTTTTAGCTTTTTCACGCTCTCTGCCAAATGTGAGCTCAAGAGAGTGCATAAATGTGTGGATATCTGTATATATATATATACAGTATGTGTGTTATGTGTGTTATGTGAGAGAAAGAGAGAGAGAGAGGAATTGAATTTTAGAGAAAGAGACTGAGATGGGGGTCAATAATAAAAGAGAGGGGGTCTCAATCAAACGGACCATCATCACCATCATCATGACTGGACCCGAGCAGTAAAAAAGGAAATGCAGCTGTGGGGGGCTGAGGGGTAGAGGGGTCAACAGCAGGAGAAGGCGATGCCAAGGAAAGCAAAGCAAGGCATGGAAAGCATGGAAGGCATGCAACAACTAAATTGTTTGATATAAAAGCAGCTGTTTTATCCATCAAACATGTTCATGAGGCAAAGCCAAAAAGTTCGAATGCTGGTTATAGCTGGTTGTGTTGGCCAAAGCAAAGACGCTTCCCAGGACTCACTTTTTTATATAACGTCTAATACTTGTACTGTATATTTGATAGGATATGTATGTATTCATGCTATGTATGCCTATTGCCGCTCAACACGACCTTTAAAAAAAGAAGAGGCGACCCTTTATAAAAGCATATTTTAATGCTCACAAGTCTGTAAAAATAAATCACAAGACTCGCAACACCAAAAGTATGTAATCATACGTATATATAAGCTTTTCAAATGAATGAGAGAGGGATGTAATTGTAAATAAAAATGTGAGAATACCGGCGAAAATAGCATATTTGTAATCAGAGAACTATTATATAATGTTTATATCCCGGCAACAAAACTCAATAACACAGACTAAACTTTTTTTGCTGGACATTCACACCAATGTATACACACATCTGGTAGATAAAAAAGTTCTCAAATAAAGGTACCTGCATTATTAGGGGTACTCTTATAACATTGTCTAATAGTCTAATAGTAATACTGATAGGGGGAGGAAATTACTGAATATAAGTTTGATGTTTTGGGGCAATTATATGAAACTATGAAAGCAGCTGCATATATGTGAGCATATCTCAAAGTATGTATATATATTTTTTATATATATTTATATATATATACTTGAATGTGTGCTGTGATGGGCACCCAATAAAATAGAAATAAAATTCACCTGGCATTGCATTGAGGCAGTTGTGATCAGCAGTTGATAGTATTTTGGAGGAGAGCTCAGTCATCGTGACTTTGGACAAATAATATAACTTATATTTTACATGCAATCATATATAACTTTATTTCGTCACTACGTTTATTTCAACTGAAGCTTATTTTTTATTTCATTTATATTTCTTGTATATACTGTACTCCACACACACATCATATTCATGTATACCATATTCATGTATACCCAATGTGTGTATATTATTATTATTATTATTATTATTATTTTGCGACAATGAATAATAAATCGATTTTAATAGTTGACACGATTACATGCATTTAATGCAAAGGACCGCTAATAATATTAATAATAGGACTAATAATAATTATAATAATGCTTTTTAGATATCTGTACTGTCCGTCAAATTGAGATATAAAAATTTTGTAATCAATTAATTTATAAAATAAATAACTAATTAAAAAGGTTGACGACTTATG
>JAUJYU010000188.1:0-16255 GCA_033995675.1 Nothrus silvestris
GTATTATTGTTTGAATGCTTGGACAAAAAGTGAGTTATTATTAAAAGACATGAAAAGAGAGAAAGAAATCAAATACAATAATTGTATATTGTTTAGCATTGTTTAGCATTGCTTAGCATTGCTTAGCATTGCTTAACATTGCTTAACGTGTCAATTATGAGAGAGTCACGAGAGAGTGACCAAAACAAGGACAATCATTGTGAGAAATGAGAGAAATAAACATTGTTGAGTAACGCGCTCACTTGCGTTGACTCTTCGTTGATTGCGCGTGGTTTGTGTCACAGAATTACACTAACTTTGGACAAACTTTTCAACTTTTGAGCATTTATTCGAAGCGCGCGACAGCACTTTCAATACGAACAACACTTTTGACGCTTTGATCGCTTTAAACGCTTCAAAAAAGAGAGAAGAAATTCAAACTTACGTTTAGTTTTGGAAATGCGTGGAAGTGGATGTGCGCGCACACAACAAATGAGTGGCATTAGAGCGCGAGGAGGCAATCGCTTAATTATGGAAGAGACGAGTCTCGTGACTCAAACCTATTACGAGACAAGTGTAGCGGCGCGTGAAACTAATCTGCCTAGCAGCAGCTAGATGAATATTGAATCCGTTTGTCACGCGTCAATGCGCTCAACGAGTTCAATGGGACTCGGATTCAATCAATTTTATTAAAATTCCATTTCTTTTATTCAATTTTACAATTTATTTGAAATATTTTTGATTAATATTACGAATACATAGCTATTCGATACGCTTCACATTTTTGTATAAATAATAATTCTCGCTTTAAATGCATTTCCGTTTGAAGAGAGAGAGAGAGCGAGAGACAGGAGTGAGTTGTGCATTGTTGTGGTTGTTGCGCACGTGTTCACGCAGCACAACGACGCTGCGCGTTACAATATTTGGTGCAACAATCGCTGTCTTGGGTGCACGTGTATCCTTTAATTCCACATTCGGCATTCGCGGGAAGAACGCGCGCGTGAGCAGACCCACCTTTTGTGCCTTTTCCGCCCTTCTTCGCCGCCTTTGCGTTGTCAGTCGCTTTAAAGAACGTGCCCCTCCGACTCGGCCCCTCCCCCTCATCCCTATAGCGGTAATCGTGACTCACGCGTGACTCATCCCGCAGATCTGAAGAGAGATCATCTCCACTTTCATAGTGATTGTCGGTCACGTGACCACCGGAATATTCGTCGTCGTAGTCGTACCTGTTGGCGTTAGTGGTCATGACGACCATCACGAGCACCACCACAGATACTGTTGTGAGCATTGTTGAGAATGGTCTCGAGCGGGAAGAGAAGAGATGTTTGAACTGCATTTGTTGATTGAAAGCAACAATTGAAACCATATTTGAGAAGAAATTGAATACAAATGCGAAACATATTTCACCAAATACAGTCTGTTCCACAAGTCGGTCCAATAGTGTTGCAGTGCATTTCATTGTATACTGTATTTCATTGAAAGTTTTATATAGAAAGTGAATGTGTTTTTAATTAAAAATTGGAGACAAATCTTTCGGGTTATAATTCTAACGTTTAATAAATATATAAAGTAATGAATATTTATAATAAGAAACTTATAAAAGATAATCAATTATAAAACAATATAAGAAACCGGAATTAAATTATTAATAAAGTATTATAGAAATATCTGTATTGAAGCCATGCAAACATTGTTTGATTACAATTGCAAACAAATTAGAAATCATGTGCGCACTGCAACACTATTGGACAGGTTGTGGAACAGTTGTATTCTCTCTATTAACCAATTTAGTACACGTAGAGCCAGAGTTCACTGCACAACAATTTCTTAGGAATTCCAGTATTGAATAGTTTTCTCACTTTTTCGTTACAAAGTATTAAAAATGTATTCAAATGTAAATATGAAATCATTTAAGAAGCCCTGCAATAGAGCATTGCCTTGAATGGCCCCCAACGACCCCACCCCCTTAATTTCGCCCCCAATAGAATGACTATTGAATGAGTGTTTTGTGGAAAAACTATTTTTATTATAAATTAGAAATAGATTACAAGTGCGCGCATCACCAGCATTGTTGTCGTTAAGGGAGGAGCGCTTGCGTCGCCTTCTCGAGGTCCCAATTGTTGGAAGAGAGCGCGACGAGAGCGCGATGTTCGTCGATGTGCATCACTTCCATCAGACGCCGGATCTTCGCGTCGAATTCCGCCAATTGGCCACCGCTGGCCGCAGAAGACCGGTTCGTCGCGTAGATGTGTGTCCAGTGACGCGCCGTTTGGCGGAACAGCTCCGGATTCTCCTTATACTGTTTGGCCACCACTGCGTCCTGGGGGTCGTCCGCCTCCGCCGCTAATGGGGGGGAAGGGGGGTATTATTAGTTGGCACTATTAGTGGTGATTTGCATTCATACCGGCGAGTAATGCCTGCAGAGAGAGAAGAACTGTCCTGATAGTCATGGCGGCCGCCCATTGGTCTTTGAGGATATCGAGACAGATGGCGCCCGTCACTGACGAGATGTTGGGATGCCAGACCTTCGTCAGGAACCGCACTTTCGGCGGGTTGAAGGGGTACGTCTCGGGCACTGTGGGGGCAATCATATGAAGGGAATGAGTGATCGCTCGCACGTGTCTCATAAGTGATCGCTCGCACGTGTCTCATGAGTGATCGCTCGCACGTGTCTCATGAGAGACGACACGCGCGTTAATTAGTGTAAACAGTATTAATGCTTGCCTTTGATCTCGAGATGAAAGAGTCCTCCTATTGTTGAGAGAAAGGCAATGTAATGAATGTGCGGTCGGAACGGGAACTGTACATACCGTCGTAGGGCGTGTCGGGCGGACCCGTAATGCGTCCGCGCAGTTCCAGCAGTGAATTGTTGACGAGTTCAATGCTGATGAGTGACTTCTGCACTTCGTCCGATTTAATGCATTCCTGAAACTCTCTTTGAATTCTTTGTGACGCTATGTTTGCCATCCTTTCAATGTTTCAATGAATGGCACGAATGAACAGTGAAGCATCGCTCACACGCGCACACACTAACATAACAACAATAAACCAATCAATTACAACAATAACCAATCAATTACAACAATAAACCTATCTATCACAACAATCAGTTCAAGCGCTCACCTTTTCTCTAATTATTTAATAAAACTTTTAATAATAATTACAATAAAATCAACGAATAAGACAACAATTAATCTAAACAATAATTAATTTAATTAACAAATTATTTAAAACAGGTTTAAGTCTTCTTTAAAAGTAAGTAAACATTGATTTTGTTTTCATTGAAAAATACTGATAACAACTGATTTACATAAATTACGTCCAATTAAACCAATTATTCGTCTTTTTTGAGTCAAAATCACAATTAATTAAATCCAAAATAAATCAAATCTAAAAACTTTTAATTCATAATTAATTCATCATTTATGACAAAATTGAGTGAAATTTTGTTTAAAATAAATTCAAAGAAAACATTATTAAAGACTTTCATAAAATAATAAATAAAGACGTAATTAATGATAAAAGTACTAAAAGAGAGACAATTCATTCATTCATTCATTGATTCATTTGTGAGAAAAGAGTAACACAAATGACGTCACATAAAGAGGAGGAGAGAGAGTCTGCGCGCGAATTACTATGAAAGGCATTCGTTAGAGTGCGTGAAAATGTTTGTGACGTTATTGATGAATGAGATTGACTGCCATTGATTGTTGTTGTCATAGAAACGACAATAGACGACAATTACAATGAATACGAATCGTCGAAAATGAAATGTCGTTTAAATTGGTTTTAAAGGTGTTTCTATGGCTGCAATTGTTGGCTCTGGTGTTGCGTCAAATCATCGACTTCTGCGGCATTCAATGGCTGATGATTGTGGTGAATGCGATCGCCATAATAGTGACCATTTGCGCGCTCTTCAAATATCTTTTGATTCATTTTTTGTTCCAATTTTTACTCATTGTTTACAATCAATTCGTGATCGCCTTTTATTTGGGATTTTTCGGTCCCAACTATTCTTCGGTTCTCTCTTTTGACTCCAATTCGCGCTCTTTTTGGTCAACAATTGTCTCCCATTTATTCCAAACACAAGTATTTATTTATTTATTATTATTATCTTTTGTTATTGTCTTTCTGTTCTGTTTTGAATGACTGAAGACTTCTTAAACACTGTTTATATCCGCGAATAACATGTGCTAATCATGTGATCATTGATTGCATGCGATCTTCCCTTTAATTAAATGAATGATTGCTTTCTCGTGTGTTTGAGTTGTAGTGCGCGCTCACATTGTTGAGAAAGACAACAATACGCGTATAGGTTGTGCGCGCATTCAATTGTTTTGTCTTTTTTCAGAAATCGAATGACGAAATACGGGAATTGGAATCGATTGTCGATTATATCGAAATCAGTCAATCATCGATTCATTTATTGCTTTCATTAGTTTTAATCGTTTTATTAGTGATTCGTTTTCGAAATCGAAGAAAACAGTTATTGAAACAAAACTCCAAAAGTGAGTTAAACTAATTTAAACTAATTTTTATGCTTATCATTCATGACTTTCTCATTGTTAGCCACGCCTCCACTTCCGCCCTACACTATAAGCGTTTTGAATCTCAACAATAACGCGCAATTACACGCGCACTCAATCCACTCGACAATGAATTCAAGCAATTCGTCTTCAATGAGAAGAAAAAGACGTCAAAGGAGTTCTCAACGCATGAAAGCGCGCTCTAAACTGCTCATCAACAATGAGAGTCGAGAGAACGTTCACCATAACTATTCACTCTCATCACTCGACAGGAGTGCTCATCCCTCGCGCTCAACACTCACTGCTCTTCATTATCAGTGTTCCGACTCAGAGACCGATTATTACCAGACATTTGGCGGGGGGATGGGGGGCGTCGTCGGGGGGCTCACGAATCCTCTCTACTTGTCGTGTAATCAGTTCAATAATCGGAATAACTCTGAAACTCATATTTGATCTCAAGTTCATTAATAAAGTCTTTATTTTTGTATTTTTTTAAAAATAAATTTAATTAAATAATAATAATAATAATAGTTAATAACCATTGCTTTCATTGCCTTTTAATTAATTGGGAATTAATTTAAAAATAATTAAAAAATAATAATCGAAGAATTATGAGAAGATAATCGTCTCGACAATTGATCGGCCATTGGTGACTCTAACATTGACAATTGTCTTTATTCTGGCCGTCAAGGCGTTGACCTTGATTTCCACCCAAAACGGGATTGGGTTTGTGTTGAACTCCACTCTAACATAATAAAGACGTTAAAGATATAATTGGTTAGTATTGGTTGGGATGACTGCTCACCTCCGCAGCATTCAAATCGAGACTACCGTCCTGTATATTGGCAAAGATGCGTTTCGCAGTTTCGAGGAACGCCTCCTCCACGCCCTCTCCTGTCTTAGCGGACGTCTCTAGGAAAGTGAGGCCATTCTCGTCGGCGAACTGTTTCGCCTCATCAAAGGTGACGTCTCGTTGCGCGTCTAAATCGCATTTATTGCCAATCAAGAAGATGACAGTATTGGGGTTCGTGAGGTTGCGCGCGTCCGTCAACCACGAACTCAAATGGTTGTAAGTCGAGCGTCGCCTACGAGTGCGATCACCGCAACAATGTTAGGCACAACAATGTTAAGCATAATAAACATAATAAACACTTACGTCATATCGTAAACCATGAGTGCGCCCGCTGCTCCTCTATAGTAACTACGCGTTACCGCTCGAAACCTCTCCTAATCATTAATCGTCGTAATTAGATTAGACGTGATAGTCGTGACGTGATCTCACCTGTCCCGCTGTGTCCCATATTTGGAGTTTGATTTTTTGTCCACAAACCTCTATTATTCTCGTTCCGAATTCGACTCCAATTCTGAAATGTAAACAAAGCTCAAAACATGTTTGCGTGCGGTGAATGAGTATTGTTGTGCGACTCACGTGTGCGGACAATCGGACATAACTGTTTCGGTAATGAATGAATATGAATGATATAATAATATAAATAGATTATTATTGATTACTTACATTTCTTTTCAGTGAACTGATGCAAAAGACATGACTTGCCAACTCCCATATCGCCAATGATTATATATTTGAAAATATAAGAGTAATTATAAGGACCCGAACTCGAAGACATCTTAGCAGATAATTATTATGAATGTTATTGATGTGTTTGTGTATGTTTGACACCCTTTAACGCAGTAGTGATTGTTGTGCAGAGCGAGCAATGGATGCAATCGACTGACACTCAACTGCAATACGCGAACGAATAGAGGAGTCAACGTTTGCTTCTCTGCAACACTAGCTATTCAATAATTACGTCCTTTAATTACCCAATTGTCCCCTTTGAGAGTAATTACTCTATACTCACTTCAAATACAATGCTATACTATAGCGTTGTTTTTCATCATTTAAAACAATTAAGAGTTGACACACTATTAGTCGGTTCTTTCAATGCATGTTATGTCGAAAAATCAATCAACTAATGTATTTATTTAGTGGTTTATTTATAAAAAAAACATTATTTATGTATAATAGAAATGCTTTTATATCAGTTTTTATTATTTATTTACTTTTTATAACATTTAATATTAAAAAAACTTATCTTTGGTTTCAATGAAAGGAACAAAAGTTGACGTAATTTATGGCACAAAATTAGTTAAAATGACTTTTAATGAGTTATTGCTTCGAGTTTTCGATACTTTTTCCTCAAATTGGAGACGTTGTCTTTGAATAGAACCGGTTCTAAACGTATTTGCGATTTAATTAAAGGCAAATAACCGAACAATTGGATTAAACGCGAGAAACAAACTCTTTTCTCTCTCAATGTAGTAAAAGAGGGCAAAGAAGAGCTCGAGCCCACTCTTGAGCTTCTCTTCCTTTGAGTGATCTTTATTGGACCTAAAGTTGAAAAGTTTTATAAAAAAGTTTTCAAAGTTTTATAAAAAAAATTTTCAAAAGTCGTTTCGTGACAAACCTTCGCGCGTGATATGACTGACTAGAAATGCTATAAAAGAGAGAACAATACAACATTACAACAATAAACAATGGAATGGAATGCACGCACCGAACGCCATGTCCAGACATTCGTTATTTTCGAAATCGAGTGAATGCGAAACGGAAGCGGAAGTCGAGTTGAAAAAGTGCTTCCGAAATAAGTAATGGAAATACTTGTGATAAATGGCAGAATCCATGGTAACCATCGAATACTGATTCGCCCATTTGGAGGAATATTGAAAGGCGTTTAATTCCGAATCGAAGAAGTGGTCGCGAGCTATGAATCCGATTATTCGCGATTGAAATGAATTCCAAACCAAAAACGCGAAATCCAACTGAAAGCGAAATGGAAGTGAGAAACACGCATTATATGATAATTCTTTATATGATAATCACCTCTTCTGTGGTGAGATTTGTCTCGAAATCCAATTGAAAAATGGCGTCCGTTCTTATAGTGGAATAAATGGCAAATTTTTGGCCCAAATTTGAGTCCATTTTTCGGTCAATTATCTCGACTTTCGGCGATTGAATGGCTTTTAATGATTGCGGAACTGATTGTCCACTCATTTGAGTCCAAATTATTAATACTTTTCTCACAAATTGTGATTTTAAAAGAGTTTTTGTCAAAAATTTCGTCAAAATATTCGTCGAAAGCATTGGTCGCGAAATCAATAAAATGGCAGTAAAACCCATTTCCAGTTCACTATTATTCGTATTCGGACTTCCGGTCACTCGATATCCGGGAAAGTCTTCTAAGGATTGACTGAAATCGGGATAAAAGAGATGTAAAGAACCAGTTAATCCGCTTAATCCGGGATTAACTAAATTCCAGAGAAATAAGGATTTAGAGAAATGTCTTTCAATTCGTTCTTCGATTATCGAAAAAGTGGTCAAAAGTATTGATTCCAGAGAAGAGAAATACGAAGAATAAAGACTTAAACACTTGGAACGCATTGAATGCAGTTTTTGGTCAGAAATCGAACGAAGAATTTCGGGAATTTGTAATAAAAGTCTTTCATCGGCCAAAACGACCGCCGAATTCCAGTCTAAGACTTCACTAAAAGGCAAAACCCATTCATTGGAGAGAATGACAGGAATGCACCCCCACTGCAACGCCTCCAGGAATCGAAAGGAGCCCAGGCGGCGCCCCCTCGGCACCAAACAGAAAGTGGAATTGCCCATCAGCTCTTCGTAGTTGAACCTAAATAGTGGATTATCCCATTATCCGATTAACCCATTATCTCATTATTGCTCACATTTCATATCGTTTATTGTCTTTCTCGCACTTGTCGTCTTTGGCGGTCATATCCTTCCAGTGCTTCCCGTGTTTACAAGTCGTCACAATTTGAATGTCTTTTCCATTATTCAAATGAAACAAAGAGTTTCTCGTTTCGCTTCCGATTCCATAGATATAACGCTTTCCCTTAAATACCAGTAAATTATGTCTTCTTTTACTTTGAATCTCTGAAATCGAAGAAATGCCCGAAAAGTCGGAGCTCTGCTCTCGCGTTCCACTAATTGTCGGCACCTTTTGAGTTGGGTTAACAATTGGATTAACAATAGGATTAATTATTAATAGGGATTAATTAATGAAAAGTTTTTTTACATAGTTTTGAAGCGATTCTTGAGATGAAAATTGTGGTCCATTTTGAGGATGAGTTCTCGCGAATAACGGCAAAGAAATGTCGAAATTTGGCCGATAATTGGCGTAACTTTGAGATGCCTTCAAGAGGAGGGCTATTAGGGGTGGAATTGGGGGCAAAAATGAACATTAAAATTGATTATTATTTGTGAACAATTTTTACCTTTTTTGAACAAATCGATTCCGGAAAAGTCGAGTTCTGTTCACAACAGATAACAACAGATCAAACATATGTTCAATGGGATCACCTTCACTCACCTTTATATTGAGGCCAAGAACCGGAATAGAGGTTAAACACCACGTGATTGAGTCCTTCTTCTAATCCATTCATCGCTTGAAAGGCTTTGATTTCATTAATTAATTGCGGATTTGGTTTCTATGGAAACAAACAATTAATGAATGAATGAATGAATGAATGAATGAATGACAACAATGAGAACAGACCTGAAAGTCACGCGAAAGCGGATCTCTGTCGAGAGTGTCCAAAGTGGTGACAAACAAACATGCTATCGGATTAACGAGGGATTAATGCGAGATTAATGAGGGATTAGTGAGGAATTAATACCTTTTTGTGGATTTGGTTCATAAAAACGTGAATTCCTTATGAAATTCAAAATCTTATAATAATTGGCAGACATAGTGTTGGCGTTAATCCCGTCAATGGGATTATTCTCTGACTTTAATCCTCCTCCATATAAATGTATTTTTAATCCGTTTTGACATCTCTTGAAATCAAAACATGAATTCATTCGACATTTATTTGAGTGAATATTAGTTTTTTGTTTGATTTTTTTTTCTCTCAAACTTTTATTGAAATCATAATAATTATTGCCATTCAATGATTGGTTTTCTCTTTCGTTAATCAATAGAAAGAAATCCAATTTGTTTTTACTTTGTTTTCGAGAAAATAAATTCAATTTTAATCCGAAATGAATGAAAGCCAGAAATGCGATAAAAAATAGTAATAAAAACCGTTTTCTGGCTTTCATTGCATTTAACAAACAATTATTTATTATTTAATTATTAATCAGTGTTTAAATGAAAACAAACACCGATTCACTGAAAGCGACACCTCGTGAGTGAACGCGACAACTAATGCATTGTTAGATATCAAGTCTTTTCAATAATTGATTGCTTTTTCTCTTATCATTCAATCAAAGGTTAAATCAATTGAAGACTTATTTTCGATTCAAAAATCAAAACAAAATTTCTTTTTATTTTTTAAACAATTTTTGGGAAGAATTGAAAACAAAATAAGAAAAACAAAATAATTGATTAATTAGAGAAACCCTTTAACCAAAAATAGTAATAATAGAAGCGGATTAAAAGCAGAATTCATTCATTTTGTGTATTTATTAAAAGTTAACTTTTGTTTTAATTTTTTGCTATTTTTTTGTCATTTATTTATTTTATAAGTCATTCATTCAGCGATTGTTGTGATAACTGTTGTGATTGTTGATGCGCTGTCTGTACTCGTACTCCTTCTACTCCTTCTTGAAGGACTGGACCGACGACTGCGCCAACTGCTCCTTCGCGTGATGCGCCTGCAGGACAGCCACTGCTTCGTCCACTTTGGCCTTCAGTGATTGGTTGTGTTCCAACATATGCAACAGTTCGCTATTGTCGATCTCGAGCAGCATTCCAGTGATTTTTCCCGCCATATCGGGATGCATAGTGTGGATAACGGGGAAAAGGCGTTCTCCTATTAATAGTAATAATAATAATAACAACAATGTTAACCCTTTCTATGCGCACAACACATACCGAGCATCTGTTTCTGTTCCTGTGGATTAGCTTCAGCCAACATCGAAGCGGTCAAAGGCTCCTGACCTTGAACTTGAATGCCCTGTGACTGACCTTGACCTCCGAGACCACCCGAAACTTGTGAAGTAAACGACGGCACTTGTGGACCTCCGGGTGCGCCTCCTTGTGGTAGATTGCGTGTATTGTTCTGATATTTAAACTGTTGTCCACCTGGACCAGTGCCCCCGGGCTGTCTCGGACCTCCCGTTGGTCCACCTCGGGCACCACTTCTAGGCACGCCACCTTGCGGTCCTCCCATTGGTCGTGAACTCTGTGGTGCAGTAGGATTGCGTGGTGCGCCGCCTCCACCGGCACCTCCTTGTCCACCTCCTGACATACGCGGTGCACCGCCTCTATATCCCCCTGACTGGTATTGCGTGGACTGTGGGCGCTGCATTGGCCCCCCCTGTTGCCATCTCGGACCTCTCACTTGTCCACCTGGACCTTGTCCTTGACCCGCCTGTGGACCAGCATTTGTTTGATAGTAAGATCTTTGTTGTAATTGATGCGCGTGTGGAGCCATTGTTGGAATGAAATATCCAGGTTGAGGGCCACCCGAATGTCCCCCCTGTTGAGCTTGAGCTTGCATTCCACCAGTGAGTGCGTTCAAAGCCGCCGCTGGATTAGTGGCAAACGCAATGGCAGCCGCAGCTGGATTAAGTCCCCCCGGATGATGATGATGGGGGTGGTGGTGGTGGGCAGCAGTGGTGGGCGCAGCCAATGGTTGCACTCGCATACCTCCGCCACCAATGCGTTGCATGTGTTGAGACATGAGATGCATTTTGCGCTCGTCTTTGCGTTGCGCGAGAGCCACATAAAGCGGTTTCGTCACAACAATGCGATTATTCATTTCTGTGACCGCTTTTGTGGCCTCTTCTGGTGTAGAGAAACAAACGAAACCAAAACCTTTTGATCGGTTCGTAGAGTCGGTCATCACTTTTGCCGAAGTAATCGTTCCAAAAGGGGAAAACTCTTTGCGCAGTCGCTCGTCATCTATTTGGTCGTCTAAGTTCTTGACATACAGATTGACGCCTTGATATCGGTTCAACCTCTCCATCTTCAACTGTTCAAACTTTCGTCGCAATTCTGCTTGTCGTTCAGCCTTCTTTTGAGCCCTTCCCACAAACAAAGTCTTTCCATTTGACATCTCTTTGCCGTTGAGGTCATCGCAAGCCTTTTCTGCCATTTCTGGCTCATCGAACGACACAAAACCAAAGCCTTTACTCTTTCCGCTTTCATCGGAAACCACTTTTGCCGAAGAAATGGATCCAAACGTCTCAAAAAGCGCTCTTAACTTTTCATCGGAATCGTACTCTTCAGTCAAGTTCTTGACGTAGACATTGGTGAATCTCCTAGTCTTTTCGCCCATATTCTTCTCGCGCTCCTTTCGCGGCACAAACCGTCCGACAAAGACTTTCTTGCCATTCAAGAGCATTCCATTGACTTTAATGATGGCATTAGTCGCCGCTTCCTCTGACTCAAAATGAACGAAGCCATAGCCCTTACTGTTGGACTCATCGTCCTGCGCCACTTTACACGACAATATATTACCGAAAGTGCTGAACGTGTCGTACATTATCTTATTGTCAATGCTTTTGTCTAAATTCTTAATAAAGATGTTTCCGACGCCGGACTTGCGCAGTGACGGATCTCTTTGCGACCACATTATGCGAACGGGTCGGCCATTAATCACGTCGAAGTTCATTGTGTCCAAAGCCCTCTCCGCTAATCATAAAACAATAATTGCTCATTAATTCACTTAATTGTTATTAAAAGCGACTATAATTGCTGTCCACTGATTGGTCAGACGTTTGGTTCGCGTTCGTCACTCATTGGCCAATAAGAGTGCGTAAACTTCATTGAAGCGATGGGTGGGTTCAGCCGTATTTCAGACTCCCATCTCTTCAACGAAACACTCATTAAAAGCCATTTAAAGCGCGTGAAAATAGCCAAACATTTCATCATTAATGAGAAGAACTTGTGTATTGTCGCGCGCGCTTACCGTCAGCGGGTTGTTGGAAGTTAACGTACGCGTAGCCCAGACTTCTGCGGGTAATCATATCCCGACAAACGCGGATCGACAAAACGGGTCCGGCCGTTGAGAACTTTTCAAACAGCATCGCTTCGGTGACGTCGGGCGCCAAATCTCCCACATAGAGACTGGCCATCGGGTAATTGGGTCCCGCGGGGTTCATATTCGGTCAGTGATTCGCTTGCGTGACGGACTCTAATAATAATAATAATAATTAGATATTTGGGTCAAAACGTGTTCACTTTAGATTCACTTTTATTATAGACTTAAACGCATTGAAAGTGAATCTAAAATGTCTACAAAAATATCAGAGAATCTGTACTTTCAATGCGTTTCGAAACGCAATAAAGAAATTAATAAATTATTAATTAAGAATTCATTTTATAATTAAAAATAATTAAATAATAAATTAAATTTCTTTACCTTTTATTGGAATTAAGCCTTAAATCGATTTATTTGATTTTTTTTTGGTTTTTTTAAACAATTTTACTATTTTTTTGATTTAATTTTTAATAATTTTATAATATTTTTTTATTTTTATTTAATTTTTATTTTAATTTTAAACTAATAATAAATCTAATAATTGATTACAAATAATAATAATTTTCGCCAAAATTGTTTTAATTTAAGATTTTTTTTAAAGAGATTTTATTATTTTTTTTATTTTAAAACAATTGCGACTGAAATCGCGAGCGAATGACGAATAGAATGAATCACTCATAAAATGGCCGAACATTTGCTCTCAATTCAGACGAAGAGAGAGCACACGCGCGACAACACAAATGCGACCCAATTATGATGCGATCGCAACGCCCTCTTTGGCTCACTTTTGTCTTTCATTTTTGTTTGAGTTTTAATTATTTATTAAATGAAAAACAAATGAAAAACAAAGAATTCAATAAAGAATTAATTGAAACAAAAGTTAAAGAATTGAAAAAAGAGATCCAAAATGGTGGAAACGGGATGACGGAAACGGAAATGCTTTCTTCCGCATTAATCGCGCTTTTAATAAGTTTTTGTGGAAATCAATGGAAAACTCTCGAAATTATTCACGAATTCAATGAAATTCTCGTTAAAAGAGAGGAAAAAACGAATGAAAGCGAAATGGAAGTGGAAGTGGAAGGGAATAATGACAATGACAATAACAATAATAATAATAATAATAATAATAATTACGTGAAGGTTTGGACCGAAAACGGGATTAAAGAGTGTTTTTTGAAGATGAGAGACAATTCACGTTCGGCCGCACCGAAGATTCCTTTCATTCGTTTAAATCGTTTAAATTATTTCAAAGAAAGAGAAGAAAAGGATTTCTTTCATCCGCAAAGACTTTTCTCTTTACCACAAATTAAGACAATTAAAGGTAAAATGCAATCAATGAATGCAATGAGAAAAGGAGTCATAAAAGAAAGAAAACTTCAAAACAATTCATTAAAAGCCAAAAAAAGCATTTCGAGTTCTCTCACGTGATTCACGCAATTCAATAATAATAATAATAATAATAATAAACGAAAGTTTTGTTTAAAAAGAGTTTTTTATTGATTAATAAAAATTTGAATTAAACAAAAGTAATCATTGTTGTTGACCCTCTCATTGTTGTGTTTGCGCGTTGACATCCATTGACTGATTGATTGCTGCCTATCGGCCTCCTATCGGCCTCCAGCCCCTCCCCCCGCTGCTGCCCCTTTGGGTGCGTCTAATTTGATTCCACACGATTCTGTGATATGAAAATCCATCTAAAGGTGAATCAAATGAAAAAAGTAATGAATTTTTATTGATATCTGAATACTTCGCACTCAATACACGCGCACCAATCTCTGCGCCAATCACTAATGCAATCTCAATGCAACGCTCGTACTGGTAGAGTCTCATTGATTGGCATTTAATCAAAGAGGACATCAGCATAACTAATCGTAAGGCTAACCGTAATGCATTCTAACTATGAGCCTATGTATAACCTTGTTAGTGTTTGTTAGTGTTTGTGATCAACGCGTGATCAATACCAATCAGTAATTTAGGTGACAATCATTAATATTCAACGCGAGGAGTTTAACATGTTCAACATGTTCCACATGTTCAACTTGTCGTCAACCACTCATTCTCTCATTGAGATGAGACGTGCGTTGAGACAGCGCTCAATAATATGCGACACAAATACACACATACACACACATACACGCAAATACACGCAAATACACGCAAATACCCTCAACAGCGATATAAAGAGAAGTACTATTACCACTCTAACTAATACTTACACACGCTTGATAGAATTGGACGAGCTCGATCACTTTCGCCTTTTGCGGGAATTTCGCTTTCGATTCCGTTTCGCACTTCTTGTGATGCGCAACCAGTTTAGTTTCGATGTCTTTCGGCAGTGATTTTCGCTTTATTTCCGATTCCGCTTTCGAGAACTTGTATGCGCCCGACTTTGAGAACTATTGAGAGAGAGGAACACATTGTTAATGTGCGCGCGAACGACAATCACTCCAATGTTAACATTACCCAATTCTCCTTTTTGAGCGCGCATTCGGCGATTTGTCTTTGATCTGAAATGAGAATAAAAGAATCAAAAGAATAGGAAAAAAGAAATAAACAGCTAAATACGTGATTCAATAGTGGTTTCTGTCAAATTCTTTGGAATAGGATTCGTCTTCAGACATCCTTCCAAAATGGCCGCCTTTTGTGTCTTATCGGCTTCTTTCGGTTCCAATTGTGGACATTTTCCCCAATTAATGGTCGGCTAAAGAGAAGAGAAAGATAAGAAAGCGCACACACGCAGCATGGTGATTATTGCTCGTCTTACGGGTACTGCAGGTGCGGCGTCTTGTTTTGCGGACTTAGGCTTAGGCTTCGCTCGGGCCGCAAAACTCAATTCAATCGCAACTAAAATCAGAACTAAAGTGAAGAGAATTGACTTCATTGTTGTCTCGCACTCACTTCAATCAAATGAAGAGTTCTTTCCTCAAAGTGTCTCCTTTAATGTGTACTCTTTCTCATGAGCTGCTCTGTTCTCATTGGTCAATCGCAATGGCCTTCAATAGCGAGCAGTGGTTAGCCTTCGATTACTTAATCTTCGTTTGAAATCAATTTCCATTAATTACTCAATTTGTTCGCTTTTGGGTGGAGTCTCGCGAGAGAGAGAGAGAGAGAGAGGGAGAGGGAGAGAGAGAGGGAGAGAGCGAGAGAGCAATAATGGAGCAGTAGTCGTTTTGACACAAATCGTCGCGCGACAAACTTCATTGGTGTTGCTTTCATTTCAAAGTCGAGTTTTGAGTCGTTTTTTAGCCTTAAGTGAAATCCAGTTTCGAAGTCAGCCTTAAACTTGTCTTTGAGTGAATCAATGAATGAATGAACGAATTGGTTCATTTGGTTCCAAAAATAACTTTCTTTTTCTTTCAATTTTCGTTTATATTTAGTTTGAAACACATTTCACTAAACAACCAAACAATGCTAATCATTGTAGATATTAATCATATTTTTCATAACAATTATATTATTGTGAACGCGAACTTTACATTAATTGCAATTAACATAAATCACTATCAATCTGTGCTTAACTTTGACTTTCTTTTCAAATAAGCAAAAGCTCGCGCAGGCATTAATGGAATTCACTTTTGATCGTTTTATTGTTGAAAATTAGTTCACTTTTAAACTATACATCAAAACAATGAGTCAAAACTGAACACAAAAATTTCGGAAAAAGTGGCCAAAAGTGGGAAGATCTATACTTGTATGAGATACTTCAATTGTCATCTTTTGCCTTTTGCCTAACTTGACTAGTG
>JAUJYU010000189.1:0-16254 GCA_033995675.1 Nothrus silvestris
CAACTTTTATTAATGCATTTAACTTTATATCTTTTATAGATCATAACTAGAATTTTTTCATAACGTTAATATATATTTTATAAACTTTATATTCTATAAGTTTATAAAAAAACTTTTATAAAATTTGTGATTATTATATTTAACAGTTTAAAGTTTTCTCAACTCTAAAACTCTTTTATAATTTTTTATAAAATTTAAAAAAGGGTTAGAACTTCTTTACAATTTCTATAAAATAATAATATATTTTTAATAATATCAGAATCCAATTTCTTGGAATATACTTGAAAACTAAATCTAGTAATAATATAACTCTAACTTAAGGACAAATGGCGATAAGAGGTAGTTTCAAGATTTTGATAGATCTAAGAAAACTTGAAAAGTTTCCATGAAATTTAAATAATTGATATTGGTAAGTTCTGAAAACTTCCAATTCACACCTCTAAGTGTATGTTCGAAAGTGAACGAATGAAAAGAGTCGATTCAGGATAAATCCAGAATCGCGTTCGAGCATAAACAGAGAGAGAGGATGAGATTGACTCCTTTTGTGTATCAAATAAGACCTCTGTTGAATGTTATGAGATTCATTGAAAACGCTCACTTGCCAAACCAGCTCCTGCTCCTGAATCGCGTTCGACCACACTTTTATCAATCAGACTGGACTAAAAAGTGGACTTAATCCACTTTTTTTATCCACTTTAAAAGTGGACTTAAATATCCTGAATCGCGTTCGAAAGTGGATTAAAAACAGAATTGAACTAAAAAAGTAGATTAATCTGTTTTGCTCCAACTAAGGCAGAGAGTGTTTTATCTTAAGCAAAAGACTTTTTATTAAACTAATACGTATTGCATTTCACTTCTTTAAATCCAAGGATTATTCGCGAATAACTTAGAAATAGATTGCAATACATTAAGATCTTATATTAAAACTGTTATAAAGCTTTTCTACAGAACTTTTTTTGTACTGTTTCGTAGAACTGAACCCACAATCAAGCGCTTTATTAAGAATTTGCTAAAAAAGCGCTCTTTTCAAATTATAAATAGTTTTTTTCTATCTTATACTGTGTTAATTATTATTTGTATAACGTTTAATATAAATAATTTATTTTCCATATTTATCCGAAATTTGTCCAATAATTTTAACAATGAAAATCCACTGTTTTATTTCTAACATATCAAGCAATAACATTGTTGTCTGACTTAAGGAACAAACTATACTCATTTGTTATTCATTGATTGTATTTTTATTTATTTTAATCAAATTTCACTGAAGAAGATTTCATAAGAAATTAAAAGCGCTCGGAATATAGTTTTATTACCATCCCTTTATATTCTTTTAGTTCAACTACTCTTTATTGAAGCTCAATATTTCAACGTAAAGATGTGCATAAGCTTTTTTTGTTGGGATTGAGATATTGTTTAATCTTTCGAAAATGTGAGCAAAAGTCGTATTTTGAACCATTATTTTTACAAAGAAAAGGAATTCAATTTAATACAAACTATACTAATTATCTCAATCCTAATAGTAATTGGAAGCGTGAGACTCAATAATGAATTGGAAAGCAACATACAAAAGTAATTTTTTGCATTCAATTTATTTAGCCATGGTTATTTAATGTGTGCTCCTTTTTGTGCAACTTTACAATAGAACTCATTTTTATGAAAATAAATTTTCAAAATTATAAAGTTCATGAACATTCTTAATAACGTTTACTTTAATATAATTTATTATTTTGTCTCAGAAATTATATCAAATGTATAAATAGAGTGGCCATCAATCCGTTCAAAATTAAGCCTTTTTAAGTAGAAGTCATGCAAACAAATGCATTACCAATAATGCATCGAATACTTTGCAATTTGTTATTCAAGAAGACTTATTGCTCATCCCTTAGGAAAACGTTTGCATTATTGGAAACAAGTTTTTAACTTAATTGCTTTGAGACAAACAATGTTTTGTTCTTTCAATTTTGTGTTTGTCTCCACTTTGAGAAGAAACGATTCAGTTCTGCAAATGAAAGCCTAATCACTAATGTTTGAGATCAATAAAACTTATTAAAAATGAAGTTTTCTGAATACTAACTGACTTGTAATAACATTTTGATAACCCTTTTTAAAAGTATTGATGAAATACTGTAACAGCATTTTAATTAAGAAAAAATATGACTAAACTCCAAGTCTAAGCTCATTGAAGGAAGTTTTAAAAAATTGCTGTTAAATATATTATTGCACGTTTAAGATTAATTTGTCTTAATTTAATAAAATCGATGTAATCTGCTGTATATTATATTATATAATTTACATATGAATCAAAACTAAGGTCTGTTAACTTGCAATCCTGACGTTAGAATATTTTTTGAACGAATTAACGCATCTAGATAAAAATTTCACTTGTAATAGACCTAAATGGGTCCTAATCAGTGTTGCCAACTTTTGCTTAGTCCAAAACTGTACAAATATTTTTTGTTAATTCATTTTATTATGAATGCCTCATCTATTTTTTGTGAGTATCTATAAAATTAAATGACTTTTTTTAACCCTAATTTCTTCAATGAATATCTTGTTACCAAAATATCCATTGAATATCGAATAAAACACTTTTATTTTAATAATTAATTTGATATGAAAAACATATTAGACTTAATTTATTGTATATTATATTAATTTAAATTCTTAAATGCATACATTTATATAATTTTTTCTGTATTTACAGTTAAAAGTTTATAATATTCAACTAAATCAGAGTAAGGCATAGAATAAATAAATTATTCTTGTCTCAAATATATTAATTATTGCATTAATTGTCCAATTCTAAAATTTTTTAAAAACTGGACAGTATCTCTTAAAACTGGATTGTCCATCCCAAAACTGGACGGTTAGCAACGCTGGTCCTAATATGGGATAAAGTTTGATTAAATTTGAAAGAGGTTTTGTCTAAATAACCATACTAAACTTGAACCGATTTAAATGAATATAGTACCAAATGAAAGCATATGAAAAAAATAAACAACTTTTGTCTTATAATTGTTGTGCTAGATACTTTTAGGATTTTCATTAATTATGTGTAGGTTTGTGTTGAAAAAGTTAATACAATAACTGTATTGAAAGCTAAAATAGAGAATTTTAGAATTTGAGCCCAACCAAGTAAAATATTCTGGCACTGCTCGAAAGTACAGACTCAAGCAAAATCAACCTCTAATATCATTGCATATTAGGATTGTGTCAAGTGATCCATCAAGTAATCTATGAGATTATCTTATTGTCGATATTATCGATGTTGTTATCGATCAATGCTTTGAAGGAAACTTAAATTCATTTTTAAAAATTGAATAAATAGATACTATTAAAAAATTCCTATTTTTTTAAAAAAGGTTAATTTTTGAAGTCAGCTATGTTAAGCTTCAATTTTTGCGTATCATTTCTCTTAGTAATGACGCGCGTGAGTGTCGAGCGTCAGCTCATTATTTTTCTATATGATTAATAATTTGAATTGGGATTAAGTGACAAAAGAAGCAAATTATAAATATTCAAACCTATAACCAAAGGTCTAAAACAGTGGTCGGCAGGGGTTTTGGCAAAACGGGCCAGATTTGAAACCAAAATAGTCAAACGGGCCAAAAACTTTTATAACAGGAATGCTCAATGGAGGAGTGTAAAGAAGGGTATTTTACCCCTCACCCTAGAATAGAAAGTTGGATAAACCCACTCTACCTAAACAGTAAAATTAGGGTTTGTCGACAAATTTGGACAGAGAGCTAGAAATTGGGCCTCGAGCTACTAGAAAAATGTAAATTTAAACAACCGTTAGCCCAAAGAAATTCACCCTTCCCTTTACAATTGACATATTCCCTGAGATACTGTATTGCTAGCCTTGCTTTACAAACAATATTACAATTTTACATACTACACAACTTTTAATTAGGGGCATTTCAGTGTAAATTAAATATAATATTAAGTTAATGCCTGGCATAACTAGATTTGAATTTACAAATTTAATATAAAATCTTACTTATTTAGCTTTGAACTAAATATTAATTATTTTAATTATACGAATAATTGAATTGAATTTTGCTTCGAATTGAATATCGAAAATGTTTACTGTTAATAAATTTATAAAATATTTTACTATATTCGATACTGATAATCGAGCACTCTGCCACCTGCGCCACCCTGCCTAATGCGCCACCCTGCCTAATGCGCCACCCTGCCTAATGCGCCACCCTGCCTAATGCGCCACCCTGCCTAACTGCAGTATACGAGTATGTCTGGTATTTGCATTGAAAATAGTTATTTAGAGCTTTAAATTTATAAGATATACAGCATTAATTAAATGTAAATTTGAGAATTAATGACTCTTTGATTAGAAGGGTCGTAACTAATAAAAAATTCTTTAGTCTATGCGGGTCACTAGAAATCATGCATCGGGCCCGATCCGGCCCGCGGGCCGCCAAGTGCCGACCACTGGTCTAAAACAATCTTTCAATATAAGTCCTGTTTGAATATTAAGGGAATTGAATAGAATTATCATTAAAAAAAGACGCCGAAAAGTTAAATATATCTGTACAACAGATGGCGCCAATTGTATAAAACTTTATTAATTATTAATTATTAACTAAATAAATAAATAACTTATAGGCCTATTTGTAATTGAAGTTAACCCTCTCTGAGTTAACCTATTTATGACTTGCAATATAATAAATGCATATCTAATGCAAAGGCGCCTAATATTGCGCGGGAAATGATTTGAAGAAGACATGAATCCATACGCTTCAGTATTAATATTTGCGCAAAACTTATAAGTTAAGAGTTAGTCTATTATTGCAATAAATATAATAAATGAATGTTAAAAACCTCAACAACAACTACACCAACAATTACAACAATAATGAGTTCCAGCAATTTTAGTTTTGATTGGAGTTTATTTATGTATTTAAAAGTTTTAAGAACTTTAATTAGATATTTATTAATAATTTGATATCCTTTTTAGGCCATACATTGTCTCATTAGTGATGTTAACCATACTATTGCTATTCGTGTACTTGTGTTGTGGTCTATGCCTTCAAAATTGCCAATGCTTTGCATATGAGGTGTCAGAGGACGGACGCATTCAAAGTGGTTTCACTTGTAATGCAAGTGCAAAACAATTCAAATCGTTAGACAAACGATTAATAATTTAATTTATGCAAATCATCCGCTTATAAGTGAGTTTATACCTCACCCTTACCTATACCTCACCCATACCTCTTTGCTCTATAAACTAATTGAAACTATGATATAAAAACTTTTGCAATCTATTCGTTTGCTCTGTTCTCACATTCAATCACTTCATACACGATTTGTGAAATAGAGTGACATCTCGTTTACTATTCGTTAAGAAATGGTTCAAAACATTTGATGCAATAACGCTTTCGTTAACTTTTGATTATTATTTTCTCTTTATATGAATATTGCTTTCAATTTAATACTGTATTAATGTGAACAATATTACAGTTATATCAGTGTTAAAGTGCTTTCATTTCATACCAAATATTAATATTATTAATAATAGACTATTATTGTGACTGTATTGCCATTGCTCTCAATCTGAAGATGACATCAAAAATAGCCCACAATTTGAATAACAATAAATGGCGCTCACAAGACATTCGTATTTCATGTGAAGACAATGGCAGTGAAGAAAGTGAAGTGACTTTCGATTCACTCAATTTGAATGCAAATGTATTATTAGGTCTTAAAAAGTGCGGTTTTATGCGTCCGTCGCCAATACAACTGCAGGCCATTCCATTGGGTATGATATCAGACAGTGATATATCTCTTAATATCAATACAGTCGAACCCGTTTATAACGAACAGGTCGGTGCAGCCGAAAGTGCGAGTTATAACCGGGATGAGTTATAAGTGGGTATTTGTAATATCCGAGTTCGTTATAAACGGGTTCGACTGTACTGTATTATTGAATATGCTTTTAATACTAATATTAATAAAGCCATTATTGATATATAAGTGAAGTGAATAGTTGTATCTTTCAATCGACAGGTCGTTGTGGTCTCGATCTTATTGTTCAGTCAAAGTCAGGCACAGGAAAGACATGTGTTTTCGTTGTAATCGCTTTAGAAATGATTGAGTCCTTTGAGTCGAATTCAACGCAAGTTTTGATATTGAGTCCAACGCGTGAAATAGCGGTTCAAATCTGCGAAGTTGTCAACGCATTGTCTTCTGAAAGACCAAATATCTGCTGTTCAGCAATCGGTGGAACGAAAGTGAAAGAAGACGTGAATAAGTTGAAGAGCTGTCAGATAGTGGTGGGAACGCCTGGAAGAGTGCGGCAGTTGATTGAATTGCATTTACTCAAAACCAATTCAATCCGATTACTGGTTTGGGACGAATGCGACAAACTCTTGGACCACAACTTCAAACTACAAATGGATGTCATTTACGAAAGTTTGCCACAAAACAAACAAATGCTTGTCTGCAGCGCTACTATGACTGAGGAGTTGTCTCTCTTTCTGTCGCGATATATGCGATCGCCTGCTTTCGTACGACTCAATGCTGACAATCCCGCACTCATTGGTCTTCAACAATACTATCGCATCACAGATTACCATCACTTAAATCACATCAACTTTGATAATAAAATTGAACCTTTGATTGAAATTTTAAAAAAGATTCCATTCTCTCAATGTCTCGTGTTTTCCAACTATCAAACGCGGTAGTGATGTAGTGATTGCTTTATTTATTACTTATAATCAAAGAGCGGACAATAGTTTTTTTCTTAGGGTTTTTATACTTTTAAGCGCGACAAATATTGTATAACTGGTATTGAAAAACATAAATATTTGTCGCGCTTTATAAAAACTCTACTCAAAAAACTATTGTCCGCTCTTTGCTTATAATTATTTAAAATAAATAAAATGAACAAAAATTGATTTCTATGTTTATCTTATAATACAATGACTTATAGGGCGCGAATGCTTTGCGACAAATTGAATGCAAACAATTGGCCGACGACTTACATAAGCGCTGAAAAATGTCAAACCGAAAGATTGAAAGCTTTGTCCAAATTAAAGAAATATAAGTGTCGTATTTTAGTCTCTACTGATTTGACGGCTCGTGGAATAGATGTCGAAAATATCAATCTCGTCATTAATATGGACGTGCCTTTCGATGCACAGACATATCTCCATAGAATAGGTCGCGCCGGAAGATTCGGTAATTACTATTGTCTTGTTATTCATCAATAGAATGTCTTTTCATTATATTATCTGTAATTAAGGCTCTCGAGGGATAGCTATCACTATTGCGAGTAATGGTCGAGAATTAGAATCGTTACAAAAAATAATACAAGACTCTAAGCTTGAGGTCGAAGAACTATCACAACCCATTCCAGAAAATATTTGGAATACTGTTCCCTCTATAGAGAGCTTCTCTTCCAATCAAACAGATGTTTGCCCGAAAAATCAACTCAACAAATGTCAAAACACTCAACAAACTCAAGAATATAATCCTTGGAATCAATTTTCTCTTCAAACCCAACTTTCGTCTGAATTTGCAAACAAATGGATCTCTTATAATGACATTGAAAAGGATTTTAATGAAAATAAGAGCTTTTCTAATATTAAACCAAGAGATGAGTCGTCTTTTAGCCAATCAAAAGATAAAAATATATCTTCAATATTACCCGAAACAAAAGTCAATAGCATCGCAAAGGTGTTCAGTGATAAATGTTGTATAAATACAAAAGACTTAGATTGCAATTGCGATCAAAGCAGATCTCACAGTGAATACAGTGAAGAAAGTGCAGCAGATTCTAGTTTGTCAAACACTAACTATACTTATGAAACAAGTGGTTCAACAAAACCAGACCTTCAATGCTTTTCTCAATCCAAATACTATTACAAGAGATCAAACAATCCAAGTTTGAATAGAGATAATGAAAATGCATTTAAAAATAAGTACTTGGATATGAATAGTTCTTCAGCTAATTTAATCCAAAGTGGATTCAATCAATGGGCCACTGCGTTATTTCCTCCGATATCAAGTATAAGCAATCCTTTGCAATATAACGATTGGATTAATAAAAACAAATCTTTGTGGTTTTATATGATGAATCCATTCCAGACGTTTCAATTGACTCAAAACGCTAATCATCACTCATTTAACAATTAAAACTTCAACAAAACAATACAATGAGAATTGTTGTGATATATTCGCACTCATTAAATAATGGAAACTATGTTAAGGCTTACTAATGACGATATACTGTATAGACATAAAAATTAATCATACAGTGTTTCAATGGTTTGGTCACCAAAATAGTTATTCAATTCAATTAAAATGAGAAAATAGTTAATAATTATCGACGATTCGATTGAATTGAATGTACATTAATTACAAGTGAATGCCAAAGCCTTGATTGTCAAGTTAAACAATAGTCTAAAAATTTCCAAATAATAAATTATTAAAATACTGTATTTCATAAACAAAAATATTAACATTTTGTTAATTCAAATTTATGATAAAACATAATAAAAATTTAATAAATATATTTTTCTGTACTTAAATATTTGTTATACAGTTTGTATGTATTTATCCGTTACTATACGGGTCAACATTCAACAAATTTGATAAGATTCGGATTATTAATAAATTTTTTGTATCATTTAAATCAAATTAACTTTTATTTGATAATCGAATTTTTGTAATGGCGTTAATACGTGAACGACTGATAGTTAACGCTTCACTTAATTGGATTTAAATGTGAAAATTAACTACTAATTGGAATCTTATGAAATTTGTTGACTGTATTAATTAAATTATATCTATAAATTAATGTTTGGTGCCGGCATCGGATCAAAGATAACACATTCAATCATTAAAAGTGATCTTCCCATTCAGTATTTGTTGGTCAACACTTGTGGACGCAATTAAACCAAATGTATGTCATCTAATAAAATAATTATCATATATTTGACAAATACAGTACGATGTTATATCTCTTTCTTTTCAAGAGTTTATCCTTAAGAAGTGCTATAAAATAGCCGTCTTCTCGACCGCATCACTACTACATTACAAATAAGTTGCACTTTTCCTTCAAAGTCATCTATTTATGGCTTACAAGTCTTTGATAAAACAGATGTTACTTTGGTATTGCAGTTGATGTGAAAGCTTAACTTATATGATAAATATTCATTTTTTTATTATTGTCAACTTCAATATAAAAATTTCAAATACTTAGCTTTCAATTATATGCCTTAATTCACAAAGATCTCAATTTGAGAAATGCGTGGACAACGTTTCTGCTGACTTCTTCAACACTATAAAGAGTTACTAATGTTTTACATTTTGTCTCAATCTCTAAGTTTTGTGAGCTTTGCATTCAAAACGGACATCAAGAGAAAAATGCGATACATTTTGTTCATTTGACAAGAATTAGTTTTAAAAGTTTCGACTTTGAGTTTATATATATATAATTGAAAGTTAAGTATTTCAAAGAGTCTATATTAAAGATTTCACAATAATTTAAAAAATGGTTGATATTATTATAATTGAATTTCGTTTAAACTCTTTAAACTTAATGAAAATAGTGAATGAATGATATTAATTATGATATGAATACGAAGGACAAAGTGCTTTTTGATGGTTTCTAAGGCAGAGCTCAGCTCTAGCATTAAACAGAATTTTTGAATTATTATTAGTTATCATTTATATGATATACAGTAGAACTAAGTCTAAAATTTTCATTTATTTATATAAACTCAAAACCAATTCATATCAAATAAACAAAACTGTATCGCATTTATCTCTTGATTTTGAGATTGAAGCAAAGCTTAAAGATGGAGACAAATGCTGAAGAAGGAGCAGAAACATGTCCACACATTTGTCAAATTGAGATATTATATATTGTAAAGCATATAATAGAAAGTTAAGCATCAAAGTTTTTATATCTGATAAGTTTATGTAAGTTATGTATTTATGTAAAGTTAAAATGCAATTTTTAGTATTAAGTGCTAAAAAGTTTTGGATCCTATAATTTGCGAGATTTAGATCCTATAAGAGCGTTATGAGTGACCTTATTTTGATACGGATATGAAGAATATGAATCGCTAAATATGAATGGAATGTGATTAAATTATGATAACTGTATTGTGATTATATTTTATAACAAGTTTGCAAATTTTTAGGGCAGTAAAATAAGTTACCATTTTAGGACAATTATGTATGACTTTGCAAACTATCCGTTTTTAAACTCGTTCATTCATCAAATGTTTGAATAGCGTTTAAAATGCAACTCAGCTTTAGTTTTTGTTTATATATTTGTGCATTTTTTAACTTTGCATTAAATGAACTTTTGAAAGATAGTTCAGCTTTAAATGATGTCCACTTATCGTTTTATTTAAATAATTTAATTTTTCAAAATTCGCCAAACGTTAGTAATCAGTCAATTATTTCAACATTTAGTAGAAAAATTCGGTCTTATTTTAATATTAATGATAACTTAAAGACTATTGGCGTCAAAGAAAGTTTTCCTCAAAATTTTGCTGAAATATCTTTGGCTAAAGTGAAGCCTTATATTGAAAATACAACTGCAATATTGCCAGAAAAAAGTGAAGTTTTGGAATCAAACGCCAATCTAGAAGTTCCTCTATTTGTTGAGAATTCATTCTCCCCAACCGCTGACATAAATAGACTTAAATGGAACTTGCAACATTTATTTTCTTACGCCCGCAATAGTGTCAGCAATATTTCAGCTAAAGCTGATATTCAACAACATATTATTAATATTTTTAAATTCAATGATTTGATAACTTCTAAACATAAGTTTATAACTACGGGATTGTCATCAGTGAGTAAATAGAGAATGAAGAGTAAACAAAAAATTGATTAACTGCTGCATTTTTTAGGATTTTCCTATATTAGAGGGTTTGAATATTATAGGAATACGACCCGGAAAGTATAGGTCTAGTCATAACGATCATATTCTTTTAATCGGTGCACATTATGATACAGTCGCCAACACCAGTGGCGTCAATGATAATGGTTCGGGTATGAGTGCACTCCTGGAAATCATCAGATTAATTAATATACATAACTGTCAACTTTCTTATACACTTATGTTCGTTGCTTTCGATTTAGAGGAATATGTAATCAATTTTTTAAAAAATAATTTAAGCGTTGAATAAATAATTATTAAAAAACTTTTAATTAGGGAGGAATCGGAAGCAGATATTTTGTAAACGATTATCTCATACCTTATGAACTTAAATCTAGAAAATCTAATTTCGAGGGAGCTTTCATTTTAGACACTATTTTGAATTTTAATCAAACCCTTGGCTCTCAAGATATACCTTATGATGTTTTTCAAGTAAGAACTTTTAAAATACAACAATACTTATAAAATACAACAATACTCATCAAAATATTATGGAATTGAGTTTTGCAACTAAAATAAGTTAATTCATATTAACTTAAATGTATGAATTATGCCATAAAAGTAAATTGTGGAATCTTTTTTCCTTCGGAGTACGCAATATGAATATAATTTCAAACTTTTCAGTACAAATCTGTCTAACTTTACGCTAATTATAATCTAATAATAAGAAGTATTTTTGAAAAGAAATAAAAAGAAGCAGACTTTGTAAACTTGTTTGTGTAACTTATTGAGTATTATTTATAGGCAATTCCCAAATGGGGGCAACAAATTAAATCAAATGGATTTATCGGAGACTTTCTGGCAATAATATATAGAAATAATATCGATTCCAAACTTGCTTATCACATAAGAAATTCATGGACTTATCTATCAAAGCAAACTCCCTATCGTTTGAATGATCTAAGCATATCATCATTAGGTTCTCAGATTCCTAATTATAATGTATTGGCAAAACACGCGAACCTTCTTAGAAGTGATCACATTATGTTTTGGTATCACAACAGCTCCATATATAACAACACTTTAAATGCTGTTCTCATCACAGATACCGGTAATAGATTTAAAAGTTATTTTTTATAAAATTGAATTTATAAACATTTAAGAATTTGAAGATAAACTTAATTGAATTAATTTTAGGGCCATTTAGGGGTTATATGAGATATTGTTATCACAAGTCTTGTGATAATAAAACTCAAATTACTGACAAGAATTTGAAATTTCTAAAACTGACAGTCGAAGCCTTAACTCGTGCTGTGGTTGACATCTCTTCGGGACAGTGTTTCGGTATTTAAAACCTATTTAGTCTGCAATTGTTATAATTGTCTCAATAGAGCCAATTTCGCATTTCAGAACATCCGTTCGTTTATAATAAAAGCTCACAAACAGATGATAACTGTTATGTCATTTTTTACCTTTTTATCTTAAATTTATATTCAATTCATTTAATATATTTTTAGGGATAATTGAATGTAATTTAACTATTGTTTAAAAGAACACAATTTTGACCTTAAAGGTCAACAAAAATTATACAGACATATGACATAAGACTTGTTTGCATTATATACGAAACAAATAATTTTAATATTTGACTTATAAATAGTATACAAAATATTGTTTAAATTGAATCTAATTTTCAAGAAACGCCACATATTCTGTCAGTTTTCCCAACTGTTCTTCACTCGAAGAGATCTCTTCGATATTATTCGATGGTTTCGAAGGTGTGACAAATCTGGTCTCAGAGTCTAAACCCCAACCCAAACCAGTGATGGTTTCGATGGTTTCCGCTTCTGATAATCCGATATAATGCGAGACTTCTTCCAAAAGGATTGATGTAAACCCTTTTGAGATGAGATTCAATGCTCTTTTTCGAGTGGTTTCTGTTTGTAAAACATTATATCATATGTTATATCAAAACAAATACATTATATCATATGTTATATTAAAACAAATCAATTCAATTATTATCAATATTTATATTATTTATAAATATTAATGAAATATTAATAAACAAAATCAAGTAATGCTTACCTCCAATACATTTCATGACATTCTTCAGATGATTCGGCCATTCATTGTCTTTGAGTAATGAATAAATAGCAGACAATTCTCGATTCCATAATTTGATTCCTATTTCCCAAATGGCAGACAATTCTGTATTTTCTGTCTTCACATTCGATGGAATTCTTTTCCACAAAAGCTTTGCATTCGGTCTGAAATTAATTAAAAACAATTCAATCAATCAATTAATGCAATAAATAGCGAATCAATCAATATATTGACGAACAGGTCATTAATCAGCAAATATATGGCCAGTAATTGTCCGTAAACTTGTGGGGAACCGATTCCTGCCATAGATTGCAGTTCTTGTCGCTCGAGCTCTGATACGAGTCGAGTATAATCTGGAGTCAAATCCATTCCTTATTAGATATTAAATTGAAAGTCAATACAAGTTAATCAACACTTTTATTAATAAGATTTCAATTAAATTCAATTATATTTATAATTAAAATAAATATTAAAAAAAAACACAAAATCTAAGATCAAAACTCATTTACAGTTTATAAAAAATATTACGTCCTTTTGTTGAACGAAAAATGAGTGTAAAAAATGTAATGAAATTGGAGTTTATGTGAACGTTATTTATAAATAAATGTTTTGTGCTTTTATTCAATAAATTGATATTTTTTAACAAATGATAAAAATGAATAGAAATAACACAAACAGTTTCTTTGCTGTCAAACCAATGCCTATTTATTACAGGCTATTATTGATTATCAGTTAATTCAAAATTTTTAAGTTAACCAACAAATGGTCGACAATTGGCTTATAATTGATTACTTTATTGACAAATATTTTCCAAATTGAACTTCACTTCAAAAATGGGTAAAATTTAAGTGAATAAAAGTTTTCAACATTGAATACAATTTTTGAATACCATTTTTGAATACCATTTCAATTGTTATTCATATCTCTAATCAACAGAACATAAGTCAGAAAACGATGAAAACGACACCAACGCTGAGGAGGAAGACGAAGAAATAGAGACCAATGACGACCATTTAGTTATATCTGACAACAGCGACGGCCAATGTATTGGTCAACACGTGGGACGTAAGCCATTGAATGGTCCGCCGTGTAGTCTAAAGACATTAGTTAATGATGGGATACTTGAGCCTAAGAATGGTTCGCTTTCTATTGAATATATGGTAAGCATTTGCGAGTTTATCACTTTTCCCTTTCATTTATTTGATGTCTTCAACTATTTTCAATATTAATATATTATTCATTAATAAAGTCCTGAAATTAATTTTTGTCTTAACTTTAAATTAAGACAAAATTAGGGTTAAATATAAAATGTCTGGATTTATATGTAATATCAGTGATTCTGGACATAAATCTAAATTTATGAGCTTTTTATTTACATAAATAATCAAAATTAATATCAATTAAATTTGTATTTATTATTGCTTTAGTTAAAAAAAGAGTTAAACACGTACTGCATATCATCAAAGATTATGAAAAAGTTAAAGTTAGCTTAAAGTTAGCTTAAAGTTAGCTTAAAGTAAAATTATTTTATATAATGCTATCCATGCTATGCCATAAATGATGAGATCAGCTTTCAATCACTATTCAAACTAACAAATTGATTGTTAATATAATTTGAATAATAATTATTTTGCATTTATTGTTAATTATGACCAAAAGGGCGCTAAGTTTTTGGCAGATCTTCTCCCAAACGGAACCATTCGATTACAAGAAACGAAGCAGATATTTGTGAGCCCGAGCTCTTGGGTTAATCACTGCCGAAAAATTATTACAAGTGATAACAAACTGGGCAGTGCGTGGTCTACAATCAGATATTTAGGTAAAAGACTTGATTCTTATAAACTTCGGTGGTATCGGAAACAGAAAAAGATAGCGTCCGGAAAGGCAGACATTGACTTCCAGTTGAATTCAATTGATTTGAAGACTGCGAACAACGGAAATAATAGTAAAGAAACTGATTCCTGGAATCACGAAAAATATGGCAACAAAACTCTTAAAGATGTGAATGTTGTGGAACATAAAATACTTGGGAATCGATCTAATGATCGAAATATGAACGTTATGGTGAAATGCACGCCATTCAGTGCTTTGGATCGCATACAACCCTTTACGATCACCATTTCTACCAACGCTTTACTCCTGATTGACTTTCACTGTCATCTGACCACTGGTGAAGTGGTTGGATATTTAGCTGGAAATTGGGATATCGGGACTCATAACTTAGCTATACTTCAAGCGTTTCCCTGTAGGAGCAAATTGATGGATAGGGACAGCGCTTACCTCATTGAGGAGGAGGTCAAGCAGGCGCTCGAGAGGAGGCATTTGAATTTGATTGGTTGGTATCACAGGTGAGTCCTTCTCAGGTAAATTTGCAACTAATTATATAACAATTAATTATTATATTGTGAACGACAGTCACCCCAAAGCTGTTCCGCAGCCGACTATTAAAGACATTGACAGTCAAATGGAATATCAAATAGCAATGAAAGGCGAAAGTGATTCTTCATATATTCCATGTGTTGGTCTGATCTGTTCGCCATTCTATGAGTTTAATGACGGCCTTTCGGCCACATTTCAGGTGTTTTGGGTTATGCCTCCCAACGAATATCAACCGCACGAATACGGGAAACCCATGCAAATGACTTATACTGTCTCTAGAGATTCATTTTTGACTCAAGATTTACTTTTGGAAATGGTGTGTCATTTGCTATTAATCTTTAAATTTAAAGATAATTAAATTGTATTTGTTTTAATTTTGTAAAACAGCGTCTTTTGGCTCATTTCTATTCGGGATCTTCTGATTTCATTCAATTTAATACCGAATTCAAAAATAAAGAGACATTTTGGCAGAAATTACAAGTTTCTCTCAAATCAAAGCTACCCAGAGATCTATTGGAATTAGAGGGACAGTCCAGCTCTCAATCACAAGTACAACAGCAGGCCTTGTCTCATTTTTGGGCTTTTATAAAAGGTCTTCTTATGCCATAATTATTATTCATTTTTATTCTAAATTAGTTTAATGTAATCATTATATCCTATTGTGAAAGCATTATCTGCTCTAAAATTAAATACTAAATACACTTACATTTTGGTGTTTTTTGTCACAAAAAATCTCATTACTTATTAACTTAAATTTGACTTAAGATAACACTTTTGAAAGTTATCAAATCAATTTGTTAGATATTTGATATTAATTTATTGACAATAATATGTTTTTATAATAGATATAATATGTATTTATGTTTATATCTATTCCCTGTATTCTTAATTATCACAAATTGTAA